>ML058340.1:2287961-2589355 GCA_003013855.2 Liriodendron chinense | reverse complement strand
TTCATGAGGTTGAGCTGTGTGGGCCACACCATGACGCGTGTTGGACATCCACACCGTGCATTTAGTAGGTACCCTCTAGGTCATGGGATGTGCCAAAAATCAGCCGTATATGTAACTCAGTTAGGCCATACCATCTGAAACTATGTGAAAACATGCCTAGAAAATCTAAAAGCACTTGGTGGGGCACACCTGAGTTTTGGATATGGATGAAACTTGTTCTAACCCCTCATCCAAGTGGGACACACAATGGATGGGCTGGATGTGATTTTGAACCACATCTCGATGGGCCCTATACATGATCATGAAGGTTTTAATGGGCGAGTAACCACTCTCAACTGTTGTCAGTTGTGTGTCCCACCTAAGTCATGGATTGACCTGAATCTTAGGCCTATGGCCCACCATGGAATGTTGCATCTGATTAATGGGGTGGATGCCCAACACATATCATGGTGGGGCCCACACAACTCGGCCTCATGGAAAGCTCTCATGAGGTGGACTTCATAGTACCATTGTAGCCCATGAGAAGCTTTTAATGACCAATCATCAGTATTTCCTATGGTATTGTCCACTTAATATTAAAATTTTATTTTAGCACTTGTGCCAAAATGAGAGAAAATGGATGTATGGTGTGGATGTATAAACTTACATCAAGGTAGGCCCCATAGTAACGCCAGCACCTAGGGCTCTCAATGTGTTAGATCCAGCTAGATCCGGCTCCAAGTTTGAAAATCTATAGATGAATTCAGATCAGATTCGGATCCAAAAGGTGATATCAATGTCCGATTCATTTATAAATAGCTAGATCCTTTTTCGATCCAAAATCCATATAACGATTGGATTTGGGTTGGATCTAGGTTCAAATCCACCCCATCACAAATTTAAAAATATATACACCATGATATATTTAATTTAGTAGCAAGATGATGCAAATCCCATTATTTAATGTGATATGGTCGACCTGAGATTGGCATGTCTCAATTTGAGATGTGGCCGAAAATAATATGAAAAATAGATGGCCGACATGCATATACCATATATAGTAAGGTGGCAATGAGTCAGATTTGGATCGGATTTAGTTGGATCCGGCCTCCAAATTTGAAAATCTATAAATGGGTTCTAATCGGATTCGAATATATTTCTGTGAATCGAAATCTGGTCCATTTAATAATCGAACCTATTTTAAGATCTAAATCCGGTCTATTTAATTAATTGGACCTATTTTAACATCCAAATCCACATTACACCGATTCGGAGCGAATCGAATCTCGAATTTAATCGGCTCCATTGAGAGCCCTACCAGCCCTTCTTCACTAGAGCCGGGGTGGCACCTAATCCACCTTCCATAGAGCACATACATCACGGTGGCTCCCGGGAGCGGATTGCCTGTGACACGGGCCACATTTATCACCGCTAAGTGCTCAATACTTACAGTCTCGTGTGGTATGGTCCATCTGAGTATTGGATCTCATTAGTTTTAAAATCCTAAGGTGGACCACACACAAGAAATAGTAGTAGTTGAATGCTCACCATTGGTAACTTCTCAGTCTGTCCAACCTAATCAATGGGTGGGAATAGTAATTTTCGGGCGACGTGGTTCGCTTGAGGTTTGGATGTGCTTCACTTGAAATGACCGACATATGCCATGTGTCCCCACAGAATGTACGGGCGGGAGTTAGGTGTTACCCAGGTTAGTGGTGTTAGCCCTTCTGTATGGCCCCACATGGATGATATTTTGTATATCCACGCCGTCCATCGTTTTCTACAGCCATTTAGGATGAGTTTCAAAAATTATGCAGATCCAAATCTCAAGTGGAGCATACCACTAGAAACAGTGCGACCATTAAAAATTTCAAAGAGCCATCATAAGGTTTCAGTAATTTTATTTGCCATCCAAGCTCTTGATAATGTCAATAAGGTATTGAATAAGGTATTGATAAAGCGAAAAATATAAATATAAGATTGATCTAAAACTTTTGTGGGCCACACAACGTTTTTAATGGTTATTCATCACTGTTTCTAGTGTTATGGTCCACCTGAGATTTGGATCTTCTTAGGATTTTGGATCACATCTTAAATGATATGAACAAACAGATAGACCGCGTAGATATATAAAAAATACATCAAGATGGGCCCCACACGGTTAGGGTAACACCCACTAAGCTGTTCCCGGAATAACACCTAATTCCACGCTTATGTACCAATCAAATTCGAAACGTTAGTGCCTCACCGAACTTGGTGTTCCCTCGGACACCGAATCCGGTGCGAGGAAACTGACGCCACTCTCCCACAGGCCTTTTCCTTCTCTTCTATTTCAAAAGAGAAATAGATTGCATAGACATCATAGACCATACTCAGAAACATATGGTGTATACGTCGCAGCATAAGCCGAAAAACTCCAGAGGACGGCAAGGCGATGGATTACATGATGGAGGCTGCCTCAGGAGCACACTTCTCGGGTCTCCGCCTCGACGGGCTTCTCAACATCATCTCCTCGTTCTTCTTCTTCTTCTTTTCTAATCCTCCTTCAGCTCTTCAAGACGATAATGGCCCCAAACAGCCTTCGTCATTGGGTACGGACGCTCGAAACCCTAATCTCTCTCCTATTTTCTTCTTCTTCGCTGATGATAATGGATTTTTCCGAATTGATATTTAGATCCACCCCATTTGATGAATACGCCCCCTCTTTTCTAGTTTATGTGAGTGAATGGTACCAAAGTAGAAAGCAAGGGTGTATTTATGTAAGTGCTCTATTTGATAGATACGCCCTTCCTTTTTAATTTTGGTAGTACGCTCGTCCACCTTTTACTATTGCATTCCAAAGATTAAAAGGAAGGCTCAAACCTCTCTCTATCTGTATTTTGGAGAGATGATATTTACGTGCACTCTTTTGAAACATAGGCCCATTGTTTTCTGAATTTAGTGTTACAGTAGTACAAAGTAGAAAGAGAGGGTGTATCTATTGAGAATAAAATGGGTTGTGTAAAGTGTAAATTCCTATTCTTTTATGATGATGTTTTCTGGGGATTGATTTTTACACCCAATCCTTGTGATGGTATGCGCTTTTTTTTCTTCTTCCTATTTTTGTGATGCGATAGTTGAATAAAGGGTGCACCTGTTTTATGAGCTTGTTTGGAAATATTTGGTATGTTTGCTTGCTTTGGAGTTTTGGAATGAATCATTCAGAATATAAACATTTGGACACAAGTTTGTCCTTTGGAAGGTTTATTAGTTTGGGAAGGAGTACATTCCAGGGAGTGATGAACTACAAGCCATTAATTAAATTTCTTGAATAGAAGGGAAAACTAATAAACAATATGAATTATGATGAATGAGTAGTGCAATTTGTGCACTTATGTAGGTAGATGTGATCCTAATCTAATCATTTGCTGCTTGGGATGTTGAAGGATCTTGACGTAGAGCTTCAAACAGTATTCGTGTATCATTTAGAGAAACATATTCCAAAACGGTTAGATAAAGTTAATGGTGCTAACTTTACACTTCACAAGTTTGTAACGGCCATTATAGAAAAATTGACTCGTAATGGCCTTGAAACAGTCCGTTACGGTGCTGAAATATGCCCTCCCCCATTAAGCCGTAATGGCCATTGCGGGGGCTGTAATGACTGTTGCGGTTTGATACAATTTCTTCCTTTAAAAAAATTCTGACTGTTACAGGGCCATGATGGCCATCACGGCCCGTATCATAGCGGCCATACAGCTGGCCATTATGGCCAACGTTTCCATTATTGAATGCCTGTGCATGAAGGATCCTGTTAATAGTTGGGCTGCTGGCCCTTTCAAACCATGTGGTCAAATTTTGTGGAGAATGCTTCCTCACACCATTCTATTTACTATATGGGAGGGAAGAAATGGAAGGACCTTTGAAGAGAAGGCAAACTTATCAATTAAGATGGTTGAGAAAATTTTAATTTCTCCTATCAAGTGGGGTTGTCAATGGTTGGAATTTAAAGGAGTTTATTCTGCTTTTCATGAAGGAGTGTCTGTTTCAGATTTGATAACAAGGTAAAAAATGATGTAATAAAGATTGCTGTTGGTCATGTGATAAGATTGCTAGAGTGTCCTTGTAGTCTCTCAGCGCTTGTTTTTGCCAGGCTGGGTGATGAGAGGGTCACCTGATGTCTATGCTTGAGGCGCTGTTTCTGTTTTGTTTTGTGTTTTGGCTTCTTAATGAAATTTGTCATCTTTCATTAGGGAAAAAAAAGAAAAGAAAAAGATTGCTGTCTCCCCACAAGGCAGGTTGGTGGAAGCTGAACTTGGATGGATCTTGGGTGGTCTGGAATGGGGGGAGTGGTCAGGGATGATCAAGGCAGGCTCAAGCTGGTTTTCTCCAATCCACTTTGCAGAGGTGACCTAAATCAAGTGGAATTGGAAGCTATCAAGGCCAGTTTGAAGCTTATCGAAACATAGTGAAAGTTCCATGGGTTATCATTGAGGGTGATTCAAAAAGTGCCATACCATGGGCCTCTTGGTCATGGCCCTTTCCTTGGAAGCAGCAATTTATTGTAAATGAAATTAAAGGGATGTTGTAGATTTTGATTATTTTAAGCTTGTTTCTAGGGAAACAAATATCTTTGCTGGTGCCCTTGTCAAGGGGTGGACTGGGTCTCTTTGTATGTTGCTGATTCTTGTCCGTGGACCATTGCCTTTATGGCTTAGTTCATCTTCCTTTTGACTAATGGAATCCATTAAAAAAAAAGTGTAGAAGACTTCTATTTTTAGATGATGTCTTCTAAGAAATCATATTTAGAGAACCTGTTTGATGTACATACACGTCTTCTGATTTTGGTGCTAGAATATTGCAAGTATTAAAAAGGGGTGTATCTATCAGAGAGGGTGGGTCTAAATGCTTCTCTTAAACTTGTCTTCTCGGAATTTGTAGTTACCCCAACTCTTGTTTGGTACGCATAGTACAAATCAGAAAAGGGGCGTAGCTATCAAACAAGGTTGGTGTAGGTAGCGGGGTGTAAAGTCCCACTTTTTATGTTGATGCCTTATGAGAATGTATATTTCGGCCTGTTTGATAGATGTGCCCCATCTTTTTCTAATGTTGTGGGTACAATATTAGAAAATAGAAAGGGTAAATCTATAGAATATAATGCATGTAAATTCCTACTGTTTACAATGATGCCTTCTGGGAATTGATATTTATTGCCACTTTGTTCGATAGATATGCCCCGCTATTCTAATTTGTGGTACAATACCACAGAATAGAAAGAAAGGGTGTATCTATCAAATAGAAAAAAAATGGTGTATCTATCAAACAGTGTGGTTGTTAATGGTGGCTGCAAGTTCCTAGTCTTTTTTCTTGACATCTTCTAGTAATTGATATATATGCTCATGCAGTTTGATAGATGTGCCTCTTCTTTTCAAACTTTGGGGATACAATATTACAAAGTAGAAAGAAAGGGCGTATATATTGAGACTGTTTGGTGTTAGTGATGGGTGTAAACACGTTTTCTTTGTAATGATTTCTTCTAGGAGTCGACACTCACACCCGCCTGTCTGATGGGTACACCCTTTCTTTCCCAATTTTGGTGACACAATATTAGAAAGTAAAAAGAAAGTTGTATCGACCAAACAGGGTGGGTGTAAATTTCTATTCTTTTTTTTTTCCCCTTTTTGAATGGCTTGTGCTTGCTGAGGTTGATAGATACACCCTTTCTTTTCTAATTTGGTGATACGATAATGCAACTTTTATTGGATTGCCAAGAAGGAAGGGTATATCTATCAAATTGGGAAGGTGTAAATGGTAGCTTCTTGTTTTTATTCATTACTTACAAATTTATTTGGAAATTGGAAAAAGGAGTTTCAGGGGGTACAGCATCAGGCAAGACAACAGTTTGTGACATGATCATCCAGCAGCTCCATGATCACCGTGTTGTTCTCGTCAATCAGGTACATTATGTCTCTTCCTAATTCGTGACCACCTTTATTATCATTGTTACTACTTTTACTATTAGCGCTCTGATCTGGTACGAATTGCTCACACTTATCACAGAGTGAATTTATATGTGCGGCCCAAGTGGGCACACCTATGATCATGGTGGCCAATTGGATAGGGCATCCATTGCGGATTACACATGGCCTCAATACCATCTTGAGCGATTGATCAGGACCATTTAATTAAGGGCCTGCAAAAAGGATGGGGAGACAAAATTTTACCCTGATTGTGCATTTTACATGCCCTGCTGTTATTATACAATCATGGCAGTTTTAGGTGATCTATGGTAGATTGCTCGCATCCATTGGTCTTTATTGTTCACAGGTGGAATCACTTGGGCCCACGGTATTTAAAAACGGTTACGTAATGCTAATGGTGGTACTCTTATACGTTATGGGGGGGGTCGTAATGGCTGTTACGTCCCTGTAACTGTCCGGTACAGTTATTATTGTTATTATTATTATTTTTTAAATATTGAATGTAATGGCCATTGCATTTCTTTTAAGAATTTTTGGCCCATTGCAGCCTATATTGTAAAGGTAATGGTGGTGGCTGTTACGACCACTGTCACTGTTATTGAATACCTTGCTTGGGCCACACATGAATTCTTCTATAATAAAGTATGCGAAATTCCTACTGGACTGTAGCACATCATAATCATCATCATCATGATCATCATCATTAGAGCTGGACACGAACAACAATTTACTAAACAGTTCGCTAGGTTCGATTTGAAAAAAACGAACCGAACAACCGGTTCGAAAGTGGAGCGAACTTGATCGAACTTGATTTTGGTTATTCGAAAATATTTGAACCGTACACGAACATACCTTTGTTTGATTCGATTCAGTTCGTTTTACCGGTTCGAAGTTGTCCGATTTGAATTGGTTTGATTCGGTTCGAATGAGATATATAGTATAAATATTTTTTTTTTTTACCCCTCATTTTTCACTCAACCCTAGCCGGCCCTAGCAATTTTGCCCTACCTGAAGAACAACCGAAAACCCTAACCCTCCCTAGCTCGTCCGGCCATCCTTCTCCCTCCGCTGCTCGTCCTTCCCACTTCCACCCTCCTCCTCTGTTGCTCGCCCTTCCTATTCACACCCCCTTTCACCTTTGCCCGCTAAACCGACCGAGATTTCAGCCATCCTCTGCTTGTCCTTTAGTCTTGCCGGATGTCCGGCCATCCCTCTGCTCATCAGTCCTGCTCGCCCATCGATTCCACCATTCCGGTCATCCGTATACTCGTCACTCGTCAGTCTCACTCGCAGCTCGCCCATCCGATTCCACCATTCCGGTCAGTCTACATGTTCAGCTCCAAAAGTTTGAACGAAACCCCCATGCTCAGTTTCTCTTTTCTCTTTTTAATTATTTAATATTCGTAATATCTTATTTGTAAATGCTTGCAGCTATTGCTTGTTTGATTTCGGTCATCCCTTTGCTCGTCAGTCTGCATGTCCAAAGTCATGACTTGTGATTTGGTTGGTTAAAAATCTTATGATATGTGATTTATAATTTGCGAAAACGTACTAAAACAAAAATATTTTTACACGAAAAAAATAGATTGTTCAAACTGGAAAAATTGTTCGAAATGAAAAATATTTGAACATGTTTGAACATGTGGTGGACCAGATTGAACCGAACACGAACAGGGCTCCATTGTTCGAATGTTTGCTTGGACATTGTTCGAACACAGCCTAGTCAGCGACCGAACTGAACCAACCTGGCCCACGTTCGACTCGGTTGGTTCGGTTCGTTGTCCAGCTTTAATCATCATCATCATTTGATGATTTTTAAACTTAATTATGCGTAACCTAGTCGAGAAATCTCATATGCACGAAGGGAAGCAAGTTTAGCTATTGAGAAACAATTGTATTTGTTTGGCTGATAATTCATTGATCTTTATATTTAATGATGTAAAGGAAATGTTTACCATTGGATGTGCTTGGATGAATAGCTACGTTATGATTGTTCGGGATTTTCGGAATTTATATTCCAAAAGTGGGAATTCCAAAAAAACTTTAAGTATTGGGCTTTTGATGCAGGGACATGTGATGACTTAACCCTAGATGCGTGTATAATTAGGTTTGAAGAGATTCAAATAATAAAATTAATCAACTAACTGTTTTCAATCAAAAGGATTAAGCAAATCCCAACACAAAAATGAGATCACTTCATCAGGATCATGCCCCTTCGCATAAAATCATGTAAAACCGTAAAAAAGAGAGGACTTAGGGATATGAGGATATCCCGGATCTAGCATAAGGCAATCCACAGTGAAGTTTGGATCTGATTCTCATGGCTAGTCATCCATCTTTTCTGTTCATACCAAAAGGGGAAGAATCAGAGAAGAACGAAAGAGATGGAGAAGAGATAGGTTGAAGATGAAAGAAAGTACGGATTATCCTAACAAGAAAAACGGATGATCCTTACCTTTTCCTGCACCTAGAAGATCTCTAGAAAGAAGGAAAATCTGAAACCGGGGTGAAATCCTCAACCCCCAAGGGCCAATCCTGAAACCCTAATCTTTTGGTAAAAGAGGAAGAAAGCATATTCATTTCATAATAATATAAAATTAGGGTTTCTCACAGGTATATATAAGCCATGAAAATACTAAAGTGTGCCTAAAAACAAGAAAAAGAATAGAAAAACACCTAAAACTAAACAACAACACTAAAGTGTCTAAAAACAATAAGAAAGAATAGAAAAGCGCCTAAAAACTAAATCCTCTCTACGGTCCTGCGGTCATGATGCTCCTGCGGTCTTGCTACTCACGTACTCGTAGTGCGTCAGAAAATGGGTCCGATGAGCCCGACGTCCATCCACATAAACTCCTCTGCTCCAGTACTCTGTTGGCGATGCCTCCTTCTCTGGTACACTTTAAAGGGTGTACCACTGATGTTCTCATCAGCTTTTCATGTCTTTTTCAAATACCTGTTGTCAACTGGTAGCTATGAGTCAAATGGTAGGAGTTAATTGCACATGCTATAGATCGACAACTCAATGGACATGATCTTGTTTGAAAGTTGCTGTTGGTCCATTGCACTGGGCGGCCTGGGCTCTTGGCTATTGAAAATACGGTCAACCCAGGGTCGACAATCAACAATGAGTCAAGTGTGCCTAACATGGTTGTTTAAGGGGGCCTGAGAATGGAGCTGGAGGATCAAGGTTCTGGCAGCAATTATCAAAACCAAACTGGCAAAGTTTCGCATGCTTTGGGATGGCACTGGGACTTGGGATTACTTTTGGGGTTTCATGCAACTTATTGTTGGAGCATAGCAGCAGCAAGATAAGGAAGAGAATACTTTCTGCAGCATTTTGGTGCCAGTTCCATTCCAATCAGATATTTAAAGATTTGCAACTTATCCTTCGGTTTCCTCCAGGAGTATTTTGGTCATTTCTTCCATACAAATATCCATATATGTTCATATGTATATGTATATGTGATGCGGAACAAAAGCATTCAAGTGTACCAACGAAGAAAGAGCCACCCACAAGTACCATCCTTGTGGTTAGGCGACTATTGAGGAGCATTGAAGACCTTACACATGTAGTCCGAGACATTTGAAAAGACCCCACCTTGGGAAGACATGTGTAAGTTGCTTTGAGGAGATGATCAGACCGTTGGATTGTGATGATGATGTGATCGGACCGTTGGTTCGTCGTGGCCCACTTTCATCACACCATCATTGGAGCGCATTGGACATCTTAGATTTGAGTTTATTTTACGCATTTTTTACTTATTTGAGTTTTGGGTTAGTGTGGGTACGTTTTTTTTCATGCAAATGTCTTTTTTTTGAAATTTTGTTAGTAGGGGTATTTTGGTAATCATACTAATTCCGAATTTTATAAGGGTGTTGCCCTAAACCTTTTTGATTAGTTGTTGATTTATGAAAAAGAGCAAACCTTTGGTTGCCTCCTTCCTCTTTCCCTCTCTCATGGTGCTTCTTCTTCTTCCTTGATCTCCTTCTTCTCTATTCTTCTTGTGCCCCTCCAACTTCTTCCAGGTATTTCATCTTCTATTATTATCCTTCTAAACTTCTGTTTTATTTATTCCCCACGATCTAAACCTTGAGAATCGATCTAAACCCTAAACCCCCAAATTCTCAAATCCCTAATCCGAGAAACTTTCTGATTCTTCGGACTAGTGATCATCATTGATCGATTGGGTATGACCATGCAAGATCGGGAGGTTCCATCCCTCGCCGGATCCAACCTATATGCTACTTGAATCCCATACTCCATGGTTGTGATGATGGCCCATCCCATTGCATGTTTCCTTTATGATTTTCTTAGTTTATGATGATTGATGCTAGATTTCATTATTATTATTGCTTTTATTTCCGCTGAATAATTGTGTTCATGAGCATGCATCATATTTAGGGCTGTCCTGCATCAATATGTATATTGTCCTTTCTAGAAGTCATGGGTAAGGGATTTAGTCCAAAGATCAGTTCGTTTATTTATTTATTTATTTTTAATTTAAAGGAATTTGTGAAGGGACCAATAGAATTTGAGTCATATCCAGATCGTTAAGACAAGAATATTCTTTTTATTATCCTATTCTTGTAAATATATTTTTGGCTTTTTTAGACTGTTTTAAAGTCATTTAGGTAGGTTTTTGGGATACTATTTGTTTAAAGCTCCATTAGATAGGAAATTGGATTGGTTTTATGTGTATTTTGGGATTAGATTGGATGGATGGTTCAGACTGCATAGGTACTTGTGAAGAATATTTTAGGGTCTTGAGTCACTCTCAGGTCTTTGGTTGTAATACCCTATAAATATGAATACCAGTAATGCAAATGGAGGTTGCTTCTCTAAGCTTTTGAGAAGTAACGAGTTGGGTCTGATGCTCAAATTTGTTGCTGTCGCTTTACCCTATGCGAGATATGAGTTGATAATCAATGCTTTAATAGGTTAGTTCTTTTATTTATTTATTGTGTTTATTCATATCTTTCATGGGGTAACGATTGTATGAGAGATTGTGGGCTGATTCTCATAGTCCCATGATCCTACCAACATTCTATAAGTGTGTGGGCTAACAGGTGAATTGTAGCAACCTGGCGGGCAGAGACTCATAAGAAATGTGGAGGTCACAATCTACTTATTAATAGCTAATTATCACCTTATTATATTCTGCATCATTCTTTTGCACCTTGTCATGTGGCCTTTAGATTCTTTCCTTGCAAATCTTCCATCTTGAAAGATCCCCTCACACATATTTGGTTGTTGTGGCAATTTTATAGGATTCATTCTACCGTGGGTTGACTGCAGAAGAATCTGAACGTGTTCATGAGTACAATTTTGACCATCCTGGTAATTTTTTCTACTTGAATTGAACTTAATTTAATGCAGTTTTGTTTCTGTTTAAGCTGCTTCAAGCAAGGTATTCAATAATGGTAACAGTGGCCATAATGGAGCCTGGTGGCCATTATGATATGGGCACGACGGTCAAAATCATTTTAAAGGAAAAAATGTATTGGAACCGTATCGCACCGTTATGTGCCTGTATTGGTCTGTCATGGGCCTGTTATGGACTTACATGCCTTTTCTCTCTCTTTCAAATCAAGCATTATGTATGGCCCCACACTGCGTAATGGGCACCACCATTACCGTTACGTAATGGCTGTTATGGCCATAAAGTAACTGTTTTGAATACCATGGTTTCAAGAGACATAATTATAATGCTTTGACATTCATTATTGTGATCCAAGTAAGTGTTTCTTTTCCTCTGTCTCTCATATGGGTGGTCGGCCTTCCTTTTATGTGAATTTACTCCATTTGCAGTACATAAATGCTGTTAAAACATGTAGTAGTTTCGGTGTAGATGCTTTTGACACTGAGCAACTTCTTGAATGCGTTGGGAAGCTCAAATGTGGGCAGTCTGTCAACATACCTATATATGATTTTAAGAACCATCGGCGATGCTCGGAAAGCTTTCGAAAGGTTAGTTGTTGTGTAAAATGATTAGTGATATTCTCTTATTTTTTGTATGGAAATTTGTTGTTATCTTTCCTTATTCTGCTTAATATTGTTATGGAATTGTACCAGATGTGCCATATCTTGTTGTTTCCAAAGGAAAGTACAACTCTGAGACTGGAATTTGCATCTAGATGTCCATTTTAGTGTAATGTATTGATTTAGATTATTATCTCATAGACCAATTATTTCAGAACTTTCAATAACCTGTTGGCAAACAACCGCTGCTAAGTGATATCAATAGATTGATTTACTATAAACTTCTGTTTTTTTTTTTTTTTTTTTTTTTGTTTTGTTTCTTTCTTTTTCTGGGGGTCAAAATGGCCACGTATTAAGAGACTTTGAATGTACACTCTGCACATGTCTAAGCCTGGCACATGTGTGAAATCCAGCTGTTCATTTAGTGGGCCCTACAATATGTGTTCCATGGCCTGAAAATCAGGTCAGTCTAGCCATCAGGCAGCCAATGTGTATGAATGGATAGATGGTTTAAGGGAATTTTTTTTGAATGATTTACGGTTAGAACGAATTTACTGGGAGTCCATGTTTGAGAGTCAGTGTGGAACCTCCTTGATGACCAGAGCAGCCTATTTTTTGGTACGGCACATAGATGATGGGGCCATTGATTGATTTTAGTACTTACTGGATGAAATTTAGTAAGTTGCTTTCTCTTGACAAAGTCATGACCTTTGTTTGTTTTTTCTTTTCTTTATCCTCTCTCATGATATTTGACTACAAACATAGACAGTGGGGAAAGTGTTAAAATTGATGTTCGGCAACACCGTCACTGCATCTATATCACTGCAAAACTTCTTTGGGCAGTCTTCACATTCATATTCTGGATTGAATGGAGGAATGCTTAGTTCATCATACCACTTGTACTCTTCAAATCATGTGGCCTTACTGTTTACTTGTAATCACACAGATTAGATGTCCCTTGAGGGGCACCCTGTGTCTATGAGGAATTCGTAGGCCAACTTTAGAGAATCTGGTATTTGGTTATCTTCAGACGAGTTGTTAGTGCACTTTTCTATGGCATACTAGTGCACCTTATTTGTCAATTACGTGTGTCCATGTGTTGTAATGTCGGTTGAGCCTTGGCAAGCTGAAGATCGAAGATTCAAGTAGACAAGAAGCATCAAGGAAGAAGAACAGGTTAAATGAGATGCCTTGGTGACCCTAGCCCTTTGAACCAAAACACCTATACCCTCGTAGATGACTTGGACCAACTAAGAAAACCCTTGGTCATCTTCATTAGCCTTAGATCACATAGAAAAAACATGATAAATTAGGCTAATTAAAGAGGCGAAAGTTGCTATAATTAATCCAGCCCAAACAACAACTTTCGATAGACCTTCGATATATCGAAAGGTCTATTCGATATATTGACTCAACTGTCCGGCAAATGCACAATCTCCCTGGACAATATGTTCGATCTATCGGAATGACCTTCGAGATATCGGAATTGGGGTTTTCGATATCGATACCCTGGTTTGATAGATTAGAGAAATAGTTCACCAACTTCACAATTCTCTGGACATATTCTTCGATATATCGAAATACCATTTCGATATATCGAAATATATCGAAGATAATTCTGATTAATCGATGCACCAATTTGATATATCGAAGTGACTGTTTTCTACCCGTTTTATGACCGTTGGAGATTTTCTTTAAAAACGGGAGAGATGGCCTTTGGGCACAGGAAAAAGGATTTTGAGGAGATAGAAGCTACCATCATTGCTTACCTTTAGGAGCTCTATTCCTAACCGAAACAAGTGATCTTCCTTGTGATTCATCACAAGAATGGAGTATTCAAAGCTCATGATGAAGATGGACTTGCCCCTCTTTTGATCTCTAGAGATTGGATTGTTCTTGATAGTGATATTCTAATCCAATACTCTATGATGAGATTCTTGTAGGTGAGACTCTCTAAGCAACCCATTCTCATTAGTTGTAGAGATCTCAAACCTACCTCCTCGCACATTGGGCATCTTTGTTGGAGTATCATATGTAAGGTGACTGATCTTGGAGCTGGAGCATTGGCAACGCAACGACATCAAAGATCAGGGGAGCACAATGGGAGCTGATTCGAGCACGAGAGAGCAAGAAGAGGCAACCCAAAGCGCTACACAAAGGGGCTCAATTCGACAAGTAAGTTGTCAATTGTAAGAGTCCGGTTCCACTCTCTTTCCATGGGGAATTGAGTGTAGAGTTTGTCTTCAAACTCGATAAGTTCGGTTGTAGGACCTAGACCCGGTTGTAGGGTCGAATTGAGTCTTCAAGTGGGGAGCTTTCGGCGGGAGTAAACGCTAGGTTCGGTTGTAGGACTTTGGCTTAGTTGTAGAGCCTAAAACTATTGAGGTTCGGTTGTAGGACCTTGACTCATGAGTAGAGTCTAAATTAGGGTTTAGTTGTAGGACCTTGGCTTGGTTGTAGAGCCTAAACAAGTCTCCAAGGGGAGCTACTAACACGGGAAGGGAAGGAACCTGCAAACTTCTCGGTTGGGTGGATCCGAGTTAAAACACCTTGGTTGGGAGGAACCAGATTTAAACTCCCTAGTGAATGCCGGTGTGCTCAAAGGGTTTGAGTACTTTAACCGGGAGTGGAGTAGACCCGAAGTCGAACCACTATACATGCTTGTGTTTGTGATTGTTTTGAGCACATTGTTATCTTATCATTATATGTTTAATTGTTAAATTATCAATGCTTGATAGGAATGCTAGGCATTAGATAGGCACATCCACACACAAGATGTACTTTCACTAAGTAGTGTAGACTTGAGCTCATTGGTCCATTCTCATAGTCTACATAGGTTGCATAGATCAGGAGCTTGATTAGTATAATCATTTGATAATCTATGCATGCTTAAACTAGGTTTCTTATTGCACATCATATGTTAGTCTAGTTATTGGACCCACTTAGGCTTGGAAGCCAAAGTGTTCTTGCTTACTTAGTTTGATTTGATAAAATTGTTAAGTAGGCAAAATAATTTCCAAAGGTCCTAATCACCCCCCCTCTAGGACTCAGCCATAATTTTAGTTGCTCCGCTCTAAACTTCTGCATGCGTATACGTTGGTGTCAGACTACCGACATAATTTCACGAGTCTGTTTTGCTGGAAAAGGAGATTGCTGAAGACGAGATTTTGGAAGCTGTAATGGATCTTGGTTGAGACAAAGCCCTGGGGCCTAGCGGCTTCCCTTTGGCTTTATTTCAAGTTTTCTATGATACTGTTACGAAGGATGTGGTGGGTTTTTGTAGTGAGTTTGGCAGGAATGACAAGTTGTCTAAGGAGTTAGGGGCTACTTTTATAGCTCTAATTCTTAAGAAGGAAGGCAGAGTGCATAAAGGATTTCCATCTGATTAGTCTCATTGGTGGCCCATACAAGATTCTCGTGAAAGTTCTAGCGTCTAGATTCAGATCCATGTTGGGTGGCCTTGTCTCTACAGAGCAATGGGCTTTTGTGGAAGGGAGACAAATCGTGGACAATACTTTGATCATCAACTTGTGCCACAAGGCGGGGATCTCTAGTGTGGTTTGCAAGCTGGATTTGTAAAAAGCTTATGATCACGTCGATCGGGCTTTCCTTGACTATGTGTAGGGACACATGGATTGTGGAATCAGATGGAGAAGCTGGATTAAAGAATGTGCGGGGTCAACCAAATTCTCTATTCTTGTTAATGGGTCTCTCCAAGGCTTCTTTAAATCTTCAAGAGGTCTTAGGCAAGGTGGACCCACTCTCCCCTTTTCTCTTTGTAGTTTTGGCAGAAGCCCTCAGTAGGATGTTTGGGGGGGGGGGTTGGTATGTTTTCAGGTTTCAGGGTAGGTAGTGGGGACTTTTAGGTATCAGACCTTCAATATGATAATGACACAATCTTATTTTGCGATGCAGTCGCATCCAAGATTGATAATCTTCAGAAAGCCATTTTCTGCTTTAAAATAGTAATGGGCCTATCAGTGAACCTTCACAAGTCTGAGGTGTTGGGTATCAGTTTGGGGAAGGAGGAAGTTGAATCTTTAACTCGTGTGTTTGGGTGTAAGGTGGGCTTGTTTCCGTCTTCTTATTTGGGCCTTCCGTTATGCATGGGGAAGATTACAAAACATTTGTGGGATTTGGTGCTTGATCGCTTTGATAGGAAGCTTTCCATATGGAAAAAAAGGCATCGATCCTTTGTTGTTGGGGGGGGGGGGGGGGGGGGGGGGGGGGTGGTTGCTTACTCTCATTCAAGTGACCCTTTCTAATCTTCCCTTGTATTTCGTTGTCCCTGTTCAAGTGCCCAAAATGTTCTTGCTAGATTGGAAAAGTTACGGAGGGATTTTTTGTGGCAGGGAGGGGAGGCTAAAAAGAAATTTCATCTTATAAAATGGGTTGATGTTTGTAGACCGAAAGAAGTTGGGGGAGTGGGCATTCGAGATCTTGGGCTGATGAATGAAGCTCTCTTGGAGAAATGGATTTGGGGGTTTGGGGTAGAGGATGGGGTGTCTTTGGAAGGAAGTTTGTTGAGGAAGTATGGAGTTGACCGCAGCGGGTGGTGGCCCAAGCATATGCCCGTATTCAAAGGGCCCAGCATTTGGAGGTCTATTATGACTTATGAACCTCAAGGAGGCAGTTCTCAAGGGGGTAAGTTTTGTCGTGGGCGATGGTTCTAGGGTCAATTTTTGGAAAGATATTTGGCTAGGGGGTAGGAAATCAGAGGATCTTTATCCTCGTTTGGCCCAGGTGGCAATGGACTCAGACACAACAGTTAATTAGTATTTTGTTCCGAATGCTTCTGGAGGGGCTTGGTTGCCTGTGTCGTAGAGATCTTCATGATGATGAGATTGAGGAACTGATAGCCTAAAGCTTCTCTTGGATGTTTCGCTTTCTAATGGGAGTGACTTGATTTGTTGGCCCGACTTCAAGTCAGGCAGTTTCTTGCTCAAATCTCTATACTCGCGGATCTCGGGTGCACCTCTTGGTGGTGCTAAAGTCCATACCTGCACCATTTGGTCTTACGGTTCTCCGTCAAGGTAGCGGCTTTTGTGTGGCTCACAGGCTGGAATAGAGTGCTTACAATCAACAATTTATGGAAAAGAGGGCTCATTTTAGTCAACGCGTGTCCATTACGTTGGGGCGATGAAGAATCAGTGGATCACCTCTTTATTCATTGCTCTCTCTCTTTGGAGGTTTGGAACAACGTTTGGGTATCTTTGGTGTGTGCTGGGTGTTTCCGCAATCGATAGTGGATTTCTATGCTCAATGACATGGAGTCGGGCTGGTTTCCAATTGTAGAGGGAGATGGCAGCTCTCCCTTCTTGCTGTTCTTTGGGCACTTTGGGTTGAAAGACATAACAGATGCTTCTGAGACAAATGCAGCACGCCGAGGGTTGTTTTTCTGAGGGCTCTTCTTCTGTTATAGAGTGGGCAACTGTTTTGTCACCTTAAGGACTTTGCACCTTTCAGTATTTTTTTTTTTTTTTTTTTTTCGGCTTTGCCGGTCTGTTTAATAAAGCTGTCACCTTTAAAAAAAAGTATAACCATCAAACATGTAGATTAAGAAAAAGAAGGGTTTTCTACTACGCACCCTCAGATATTGGGCTTTGCTAGTGGGGCATGACATGATGGCTTCTTTCATGGCTTAAGAGTGGTTCTCTAATTTGCACCACTTAGTACCTAGGATAGTCTGCCAAACTCAGAGGAGTGTTCTGCTAAGTTTGACTGCTGAATCATTCTTTAAAAAAAGGACTGCTGAAGAGGTTCTGATGACGTGCACCGCCGAGAAGTGCTTTGCTAAAACAGAGTTCAATAAGGAAGCAAGAATTCTATGCACTAAAACTGGACATGCAAGTGATAGAGGGGAGAGGAGAATAACATGCACTGTCTGGGGGACCCAACATAGCATGTGATGGATGACTTTTTTGGAACTTCAGCTCATTTAGGCTCACACCACTCCGCTTATCTTCCCTACATTATTTTTTTGCAGCAGTGTTGGCCACCAACCAACACAGATCCAGTGCCCCCTGATTCATCTTCTTAACCAGCAAGTTGCTGGATTAGGCTCATTATGCACCTCACCAAAGGATACAACCCTCTACAAGGAGACTTAGTAGATCTCCCTAGTCCTTTAGATCAATAATCATGGAAGAATGCACATGAATGTCATCATCACCATCCTCAACTCCCAAAAGGGCTTCCAAATACATGAAATTCTGTTATTGAGTAGGAGCTGTTAGTCTACTAAAAAATAACCAAATTCTGACATCTGTCACTTTCCTGAAATGAAAACTGATCACCTATGGCCGGTTGCATGCTATGACCTTTTTCTATGCCTTTGAATGTTTGTTTCCGCTTCTGAAAAATATCAGATATTTTCAATGGGAAAATGATCATAAAAATGGGCCTAGGTTAACCTATGACCAATCATATGCAATCGGTTCTCTTTTGAAACATGAGCTCTTACTGTTTGATGGACAGGTAGAGTGCCCTGACTGAAATATAGCATCTGATCGAAGTGAACGGCTTCAATGCAGTCTTTTAGAATTTCTCTTTTCAGTTTCCCAAAATGACACCTTTCAAAAGAAAAAAAAAGTTTCCCAAAATGACCACTTTCGGTATCTTGGGTTGATGTGGAGAGATTGAGAAGGATGTTACCTACAGAATTCAAGCGGGGTGGAAGAAATGGAGATGTGCCTTCGGAGTTTTATGTGATTGTTTTATTCCGCTCAAAATGAAAGGGAAATTTTATTGGATGGCATAAGATCAGCCATGCTTTATGGGACAGTGTTGGGCAGTTAAGGAACAAAATGTTCATAGGATGAGTGTAGCTAAAATTAGGACGTTGAGATGGATGAGTGGCAAGACAAGGAAAGATAGACTTAGAAATGGATGCATTCGGGAAAATTCAGGAGTAGCATCAATAGGTAATAAGATGAGCGAAAGTAGACTTAGATGGTTTGGTCATGTGCAATGGAGGCCAAGAATTGCATTGTTTATAAGGATTGAGTTGATACAAGTTAAAGGCTCTAAAAGGGCAAAGGGAAGGCCCATAAGGATGTGGGTGGGGTAGTAGGAAAAGACTTGATGACCTATGGTCTAACTGAAGTTATGGCCCTTGATAGAGTGGAATGGCAGAAAATGATTCATGTCCCTGACCCCAATTAATTGGGATAAGGCTTAGATGATGAATGGACCCATGTCTGCTTACCTTTTTCTATGGACATGCAAAAGGATGGGCTACTCAGTTTTGAGTATTTTGAAAATTCGATGGTAATCATATAGATTTATCATTTACTTCCCACAAACTAATTCCTTTTAAAAAGGCCAAAAGAAAAAAAAAAAAAAAAATCCTTTCCACAAACTATGGATTCTGGTAGGGGTTTCTAATCCCAAATTACTTTAAGGGTCTATTTGGATAGTGGGAGAGAAAAGAAAATTGTAATAATTATCCAATGATGATTTCCTATGGTCACATAACTTGTGCGTGAGAATTCGGCTATGGAAAAACGCAAGTGATTGCTTTGTGGAATCCATGATTTCATTTGCTATCCAAACCAAACAAGCTCTTGGAATTCATGGGAAATCGTCATTGGATAATTATACAATTTTGTCATTGGATAATTATACAAATTTCTTTTCTTTCCTTTTCTTTTCCCACTATCCAAACAGGCCCTAAAGGCATTTGAACTGCCCGAAACTTAAATCTTTGGAAACTAGGTTGGTAAAGCTCTTTTTCTGTAGTTTCGGATATGTTATTTTTTCTAGGCACCCATGTATAGGAATGAATAAGCTCGTTATGTTCTTACTCAAGCATCTGTTGACAGGTAAATGCATCTGATGTCATTATTCTGGAGGGGATTCTTGTTTTCCATGACCAACGAGTCCGCAACTTGATGAACATGAAGATTTTTGTTGACACAGGTCTCGCTCTATCTGTATCTTGTTTTTCCAGGCGAGCATTCATTATTTTTATCATTTCACTTAAAAGAAATGGCTTTGAAGTTATCGTTTGTATGATTTGCTTGTTGTCTGCTCTTTTGGTTGAATGAATAAGAATTTACCACGTTTTGTCATGTTTACATGACTTATCAAGATTCTCTTTCTTTGATAGTTAACACATTTCAGTCAGAAGAAACTAGATTCATTCCTGGCGGGTCAGGGTGTGTGCTCGCACTTATGATTTTAGATCCAGTACTCATTTCCTGCTTATTGTTTCATGTTACAGAAAGGTTTCTTGGTTGTCATGTTTTGGAGGCTAATGACTTATGAGGGCTGCAGAAACATGAAAGCAACCTTTTCTCCACTGAACGTGAGCACTGAAAGGGAAGTCAAGGTCTTAGACCATTCTTGCACCTCTAGGGCTTGGAGAGATTCCCTAAAGAGACCCTCCCTCTGAACCTGCTTCCACCAAAAACCTGACCTCCATTGCTTCTTATATCCATTCTAGCACCTCAAGGGCTGGACAGATCCCCTTATGACCCCTCCCTCAGCACTTGCTTCCGCTAACATGACCTCCATTGCTTCTTATCATCTGCTAAATGACTGTTCTTTTTTACATGTCTTCTCAGAATTGATAGTTATCCCTGCTCTGTTTGATAGACATAGTACAAAGCAGAAAAAAAGGGTGTAGCTATCAGACAAGGTTGGTGCAGGTAGTGGGCATAAAGTCCTATTCTTTCATGATGATGCCTTCTGAGAACTCATATTTCTGCCATTTGATGGATGTGCCTGCCCATCTTTTCTAATGTTGTGAATACAATATTACAAAGTAAAAGAAGGGTGCCAATTGATAAACCAAGTTCCATTGGATTTTCTGGCGACAGTTTTACAGCCTCCAAATTCCATTCTCCATTTGACTGACTTCCTCGCCTTCTCGTAAACTAAACTCTAAAGTCTGGATGCTGCATCCTGAAAGCTCCCCTTTACAACAGGAAATTTTTTGTTGCTGCATTACCATCCTCTCAGACGTGGAATACCTGACTCCAATTTTTGGATGCTGCAATTTACCAACCTGCCCACCAAGATACGAGGTTCAACTTCACTCAAGAAATCGCCTACATACCTTCAGATATCCTGGTTGCAAAGACCCCTTTCCTCTCCCATTACAAACAATGCTCATCTCTCTTCTTGAATAGTGGCACAAGCAAATGATTTGAGTGGGAGGGCTGGATGGATGGAGCCCCTCCCTGTTAGCGCCTGCTTTGTAGGAGGGACTGAAAGAGGGAGACCCATTCCATTTTTACCTTCATACCATTGCCACCTTTGAAAATGGTCTTTGTTAGTAATTTCAAAGCCAGTTGTCAGTTCCAAAGCCAGGAGGGAGGGGGTGGGAGGGAACCCCTTTCTCTTCACACTTGCTTTGTGGGAGGGAGCGAGAGAGGGAGACCTATCCCATTGCCACCTTTAGGAATGATCTCCATTGTCGATTGCAATGCTAATAAGAGACCTGTGGTAAAATATATGTAACTGTATGTGTTTATGTTATCCGAGTATATGTTTCTCTCATGTCTAAGCACACACACACACACACAAAATGCATGTTATTCTTTAGAGCTAACCCTTGTTGCCCTAAAACTCCCCCCCCCCCCCCTCCCCAACCGAAAAAAAAAAAAAAACTATTCCGCTTCAATCTCTCCACTTTCTCTTTGGTATTGGAGTATCTTTCTTGGGCAGATTGTAGTTTACGGTCGTGGGTGCACTAAAAATGTCATCTGACTGTACGGATGGCATAATAGTGTACTATCAGGCAGTTTACGGTAGTGGGTGCACTTAAAATGTCATCTGGCTGTACGGATGACATCAATAGTGTACTGTCAGGCATTGTTTTGAATAGCATCCGTAGCGTAGCATAGCCTACGACACCACGTAGCATTAGCAAATATCGTAAATTCCTTGTAGTGTACGCTACAAGGGCCGTAGCTTACTCTTAGCTTATGAAGCATTGTAGCTTATGCAGCATTGTGGCTTATCTAGTGGATACTACGTTTTTTTTTTTTAAATGATAACTGTATTTTGTACTTAATACTCTCAACCTATGGGATTTTAATTTCTTTCATACTTGTGACTAGTGGTTTCAATTAGACATTATTAATTAAAGTGGTTTTGCTTAGAGAGTTGTTGATGTGATAATGATTTGATTTGATTTAATGTATGTGGATTGGCTTTTGATAAGTGATAATTAATAAATTGTTTGAACATGCTTATACTTGAAAAAAAGAATCATCTTTTAGGCATATATATATATATATATATATATATATATATATATATATATATATATATATATATATATATATATCAGTGTTCGCATTGTCGACTAAATGTCGATATTATCGCCGATAATATCGGTGTCGCTGGACAGGCGACACCGAAACCCCAGATTTTCGTTTCTCTCCCGATTATCGGCGATATCAACGAAATATCGGCGAAATCGTCGATGATTTGGGATTATCGCAGAGAATTTCGACGGTAACCTCTTTTCCCGATAAATAGGTAAAAATCAGAAAAAAAAGGAAAATTGCTTGGATTTCGCTGTTTTTGTCAAAAAGTGAAGAGTGATCTCATACTTGGTTGATCGGAACACAAATCTCAGAAGAGGGCCTCGATCAACGGCGTGAACAATACAAAGAGATCTCCCGATTTTTCTGCAAACGCCTGTATCGACAAAGGTAAGAAAAACTCGGCGAAATTACCTTTTCTTATTTGATTGGAAGCTCGAAATATCTGTGAAACATCAGGGATTTGGGATTTCGAAGCCCTCCCTCGAAAACCCTCTTTCTTCGGTGAGAATTCCCTCACAAATGAAATTTCAACGTTTTGTTTCGTTTTTTTGTTTTTTGTTTTTAATTGAGGGGACGCGCAGGGCCGGACGCGGATTAGCTACTGACAGGTTGAGTAGCGACGTCACCAACTTATGTGGGCCCCACCGTGATGTATGTGTTGTATCTACACCGTCCATCCATTTGGAGAGATCATTTTAGGGCATGAAACATAGATCGAGGCAGATCCAAAGCTCAAGTGGACCCCACCAAAGAAAACAGTGGGGACAGTGACGACCGTTGAAACCTTTCTAAGGCCCACCATGGTGTTTATTTGAGATCCAACCTTTTCATAAGTTCACACAGAGATGTAAGAAGGGAAAACACAAATATCAGCTTAATCGAAAACTTCCGTGGCTCCAAGAAGTTTTTAATGGTAGGAGATCAATTCCCACCGTTTTCTTTGGGGAGATCCACTTGAGATTTGGATCTGCCTCATTCTTTGGATCATGCCCTAAAATGATCTCTCCAACTGGATGGACGGTGTGGATACAACACATACATTACAGTGGGTCCCACAGAAGTTGGTGACGTCACTTCAGTAGCGAGATGGCTACTCAACTTGTCATTATAGCTAATCCGCGTCCTGCGGGGCCTTTGAGATCCTTCTCGCGATTTCGCGACTTAAGGTCGCCAAGTTTTGTGGACCCCACCATGATATATATGCTATATCCATACCGTACATCCATTGGGCGAGATAATTTTATTCCATTAGCCCAAATATGAGGCATAGACTAATCTCAAGTGGACCTACCGCAGATAACAGTGGGACAGTGACACCGTTGAAACCTTCCTAGGCCCACCACGTTGTTTATTTGAGATCCAACATGTTCATAAGTTCACACATACATGGATGAAGGGAAAGCCATCAATAGCAGCTTGATCGACAACTTATGTGGCCTCGATGAAGCTTTTAATGGTAGGCGTTCAATCCCCACTGTTTTCTGTAGTGGGGTCTAGTTGAGCTTTGGATCTGCCTCATTCTTTGGCTCATGCCATGAAAGGATCTATCCAAATGGATGGACGGTTTAGATATAACAAATACATCATGGTGGGGTCCACAGAACTTGTGACGTTCGTCACTTTTTTTCTACTCGTGATTCGTGTACCGAGTAAACTCTCTTGGACCCACCGTGAATGGATTTGACTTATCCACGCCGTCTATCTGTTTTCCAGCTCATTTTAGGGTTAATCCCAAATTTTAAGCATCTTCAAAGCTCAAGTTGACCGCACCAAAGGAAACAGTTAGAATAATGATTCCACCGTTGAAAACTTCCTAGGCCCCACAATGATGTTTATTTGTCATCAAAACCGTTCATGACAAGATAAGCCCATGGATGAAGGTAAAGCCTAAAAATCAGCTTGATCCAAAACTCCTGTGAACTCCAGAAATTTTTCAATGGTATATGTTCAATTTAAACTGTTTCTTGTGGTGTGGCCTATTTGAGGTTTGGATATGCTTCCTTTTTTATATAAAGCCCTGAAATTATAGGATAAAATGGATAGATAGAGTGGATAAAGTGCATAAATCATGGTGATGGGCCATATAGAGTTTACTCAGTATCTATACTGAGTTATTCAGTACGTGAGGTCATCTGTGGGCGACTCGTTTCCATAGCTTGATGCTCTATAGGTCCCACTGTAATGTTTTTCTTCCATCCAATCTCTTGATTAGGCCACACAGACTTGGATGAAGTGAAAACACAATTATCAGCTAGATAAAAAACTTTCATGGCCCATAAAAAGTTTTTAATGGTAGGCTTCAATCACTACTGTTCCCTTTGGTGGGGTCCACTTGAGATTTGAATTTACCTTATTTTTTGGACCTTGTACTAACTTAATGTTCTGAAACGGATGAATGGAGTGGATTTGGCACAACAATAAAATTGGGCCCCACACAGTAAAGAGAACACGATGTTGCTTAGGTAACATTGTCCATCCTGGCCCAAGTTATTAATATTGTTGGACCTAGCTTATGCTCAACCACTGGTTCATTTTTGCAATTATTGTATAGTCACTGAATTTGCATTATATAAACTCATTTTAGTTACCGTTGAAATGAATTCTTACCGTAACGCTTATTTTTTGTGCTCAATTAAATGAAAACTTATTATTTAATGCATTTTTTTGTAATTTTTTTATTCCTGAATATGTGAATGTGTGTATTTAGGCATTTCCTAGAGTTTCACTGAAAAATTCTACCGTTTTCCTCATGTTTCCCCCTTTTTCTCTGAATTTTCAGTTATCGGCGATATTATCGGCGATAACGATATTATATCTTTATCTCTGGCCAGCGAAACTTGTAGCGATACCGACAATGCGAACACTGATATATATATATATATATATATATATATATATATATATATATATATATATATATATATATATATATATATATATGTTTTTTTTACTATTTATCATAATTTTCCTATTTTAAAATTAAATAATAGAAGTATAGTGTAGCTTACATTACACGGTACACACTATGTAGGGCTGAACTCTATGCAACACGCTACCGCTATTTAAAACATTGCTATCAAGTATCAGGTAGTCTTGTTGAACTTGATTTTAGAAGATTTATGATGATATTTTTGGGGGTTTTGGTAAAGTTTTAAGGGTGTTCCGCACAACATAGAAGTTGGGAAATAGTCCAAATGTCATTTTTTCTTGCTCTTTTTTTATTTTTATTTTTATTTTTTTAAAGGATTTTTGTGGTGTTTCTTCACATGAATCTAGTGCGGTTGAGTTTCCCAAATATAGAAACAAATTTCATATGCTTTGGATGAAATTTGAATTATGAAGTTTTTATGGAAAGCTTTGTCATACAAGAAGAAATAGTTATGTTTTGGGGATTCTTTTGAATTATTACTCAAGTTTGGTGACCATTTATGGTTAAGGGTAACATTGGTTCAGGTTCAGACCAAGTCAAGGTCAGCCCAAGCATGTCTCATTTACTCAGTGGACTAAGAATTCTTGCCCAAATCTGACCCACAGCCGATTACTCTCTAACATGACTCGATCCACTTAATTGTGGACCCAAATTCTATCCACAACTGATTACTTCATCAAGCCAGACCCAACACGGCCCATTTAATTGTAAATGGGCTGGGCTCAACTGGCTTGACCCAACCCTCCATGACCTAACTCAGATTTAAAAACGGTATGACAAGAAGGCTATGTACAAGTACAACCCAGTCCAGTTAGTGGATATGTACACACATTAAAAAAATAATCTATTCTTTTCATGCTTATTTTATTTCTAGTTCTGGGTTGGGCCAGGTTGGGTCGTTTGGCCTAGCCCATTGATATATGGGTGGGTTGGGAAGGGTTCAACCCAACCCCGATCCATTTACTAAAAACAAGCCACAATTCTAGCTCAATTTTGACCTCGACCCCCTACCTATTTAGCTTGACTCAAACCTACCTTCAGAGCAAGTCGGGCTAGTTGACTTGAGAGTCGACCCGACTGATTGTCAACCTGACTGATTGCCACCCCTATATTTGGTAAAGTATGATGAATGATGCATGCTGGCATAAATTCGGGGTTGTTTTGTGTTTGGTTCTGATTTGCTTCTTCCATCATAGGCTGCACAGTAGGGGTGGCAATGGGTTGGGTCGACCCATGGGTTAATTGGCCCGACTTGCTTCTAAGCCGGGCTAAGTCGGTTGGGGTTGCGGGTTGAGCTCGGGCTAAAAAAGTATCCTATTGAGATTAATGGGCCGGACTCGAGTTTAGGCCAAGTTAACCCGACCCGTCGATCCCATATATTGAGTCAATGGGCTGGCCCAAATGACCCGATCCAACCCATAACCCGAAACAAAGGTATCTTAGTATACACATGATTGCTCTTCTACGAGTGTGTAGATGAGATGAAACATACTTGTGTCATGAAAAAACCCAATCCCATAAGCGTGTAATAGTGAGCTCCATACACATGAAAACTCCAAGAATAACGAGAGCCTAATATGAAAGATTGAAGTTAGTGCATGGGTCTGGTTGGGTGGGTCAGTTGAGCCCAATCTGACTGCAATTAAATGGGTCGGGTTGGGGCTCAAGAAATTTTAAGCGAGGCGAGGGTTGAGTCACCAGGTAATGGGTAGTGGGTTGGGTTGGGGCCAGATTTCTTGACTGTTAAATGCATCGAGCTTGGGCTGACCCCGACTTGGATGGACCCAACCCTTTGCCAGGACTACTGCATGGGGTATTTTGCAAATTTCTAGAATTTTTTAGGGGTTGTCTTCAAGGATGATAAATGGCTGAGGTATTGTAGTGGGTTGAAGGTGTTCTCCTTCCGGGTGTATATGTAATTATGTACCATGGGAAGTAGTTTGGATGTGGTATGTTGCATAAGCTGTTTGACATAATGCTCGACTCAACTTGACATGGATGATTTCTGCAAGGATTGGACCTTTCCTTTTCCATTCATCGTTTCTTCCAAGTGTTGTAGTTCACTCATGCCGTGCAGTGTCGCATGTGTCTTCACATGCTGTTTTAGGTGTAGTCTTCCTTTAAACGGCAGTGAGTGTAGTTCACTCACTTGTTGGGCAATGTTGCATGTGTCTTTGAGAGGATTTTAGATGTGAATGGCAGTTTGTAGCCTGATGGTTATTGAGTTTGGTTGTGGCCTTCTATTTGAAGAGAAGATTCAACAGATGAAGAAAGCTCAATTTATAGACAAGCAATTGAAGATTGTATCCAACCATATTGCGTTTGAAAGGTGGTGGCTGCTCATGCTGATGCATGTCATCTTCTTCTTATGCATTTCAAGCTGGGTATGATTGATATCCATGCTCTAGCTAGTGCAGGAAAATATATATAATTGTTACGTGTGTTTTATCCGAGTACTCATGTGGAGCACTTTATATTTCTCTTATGTTAATGTGTATGTGTTTCTTTTGGGCTAACACTTAACTTGCTGCCTTAAAACTTTTTTCCTCCTCTCTCTTTCTTCCTTCTCTTCCCTTTAAATCTCTCCACTTTCTACTAGATCCACAAGGACTTAAGCTGCCATTCTCTACCGTCACTAATAACCTAAAGAGGACCCTCAGCATCCATTTCCATCAAAAGGGAGAATTTTTTGATCTTTGAGATTTGCTTACTCTTGGAACTCGAAAATTCCAGTAGCGTTGTGATTTACTGCTTGTGACATGTGTAGCCTTTCTCTTATTAACTCCACATTTTCTTGCATAGGTGTTTTTTTAAAAATATTTTTTACTGTCCTTAGCCTGTTCATTGTTAATTGTATTTATTTAGATGCTGATGTGAGGCTTGCTCGGAGAATAAGGCGTGACACTGTTGAGAGGGGCAGGGATGTGAACTCTGTTCTTGAGCAGGTAAGTAGAGTTGAAGTACAGAGGGTCCACTGTGTACTTACAAGTTTTTCTGTATTTTATTTAATACTCCTATTTGCATTCCATGAACCATATGTTGAATTTCTTTTGGCAAATGGTAGCAGCTCAAACACTAGTCAGGAGGAGGTTTGCTAGCCCCACATCCTCTCCTCATGCCCCTTTACATGGCACATGTGCCAAAATGTCATGTCTGTGGGACATCTGAGACATGCGCAGGATCTGCAGGTTTGATCGCCCACCATTCAGATTTCCTGCTACAAAGTGGGCCAACTGTGTATTGAAACAATTGATATTCTAAATTTTGCTGATGATCCACATTCAGTGTGCACGTGACCTGCCTGAGGAGCTGATTGGCCTAATTTTTGCTCCTGGTAATTAAAATTTTGTGCGGTGCTAATTAAATCTCCACTCCGTTGTCTAATCAAAGGAGGTTCACCATTTAGCAGCAGTTCAATAAAATAATTCATTTGTAGCTAAAAGCAAGAATTAAACCTGTCATGTCCCCCGGTAACTGTTCAGGTATATACAAACACAAAGATGTATTAATTAAATTTTCTGCAAGAGAATACTAGTATGAATTTTGGGCTGGCAACAGACAGCCTGGGCTGGGCAAATGACAAATTTTGAGTAGGCATGGTTTGATTGTTGTTCTTGTAGTTCAATTGGGATTCTAACAGTAAAATTCCTACAAATTCTGATTTTGCCAGGCAATGCCTTATTGAAATTCTGAGGAGGTGCTTTTGAGGGGTTGAATGACCAAATTACCCTCATTTATTTCTTTTCCTAAAAAAGGGTTAAAGTTGAGAATTGTGGGGGCCCACATGGTGTGTGTATGACATCCCCGTCCAACAAATGCAGCCCACTGCAATGTTCAGACAAACCAAAAAAAAAGCTGGTCAAATCATATGATCAGCCACATGTGAATGTGGGTGTTTTAGGGTGGTGTACATTATTCTTTATGGTGTGGCCCACCTGATGATTGGATTGGCCTAATTTTTGGTTCATCAGGCAGGGTGCACCTATTGGATGGGTTGTAAGTCATGCACACATCCCACTTTTTAGGCAAGAAATGAATGAGGGCATTTGGTCATTTCACCCATTGATAAGCACCTCCTGGGAATTTCAATTAGTTCAGGCACTTTTTTGTAAAATTAGATATCTGAGGAGTTTTGGCGTAAAAATTCCCTTCAAATTTCGGCATGGTACCTTTTCAGGCCTATTTGCACGATCCTTTAGGGAGCAAAATGCATATCGGCGTGACTAATATTTCAAATAAAAAGAAATCCTACCTTAATATGCTTTACTGTGCCCATAGAAGACCAAGAAGATAGATGGACTCCCAAGCTAGCATGACAGCCTCAAAGCCGCACAATCTTGCCATAAATAATCAACAGGCCCTTTGATTCTGCATCCATATTGGATTTAGCAACTGTGTATTATTTTTTGCTTGTTCATGATATCAAAGAGGAGTGTGTAGAGCTCACATAACTCTGTAGGGAATATATCTCATCTCTCCACCATGAATTTCACATATCAACTATCAAATTTCCTGATGAACAACTATCAAATGAGATGAAGGTGCAGAAACAGATTGACTTGATAATGTGAACTAATATTTGCATAATAATGTGTGTGTGTGTCTCTCTCTCTCTCTCTCTCTCTCTCTCTCTCTCTCTCTCTATATATATATATATATATATATATATATATATATATATATATATATATATATATATAGCTGTATGAGTCAGGGACATCTCAGCATTACTGGTTGGTGCTCAGCATCCAACTGACATGATTTTGTTCAGTGGACTGGTCTATTTCTGAAACAAATTTTTTGTCTATGCTGTCTGTGTGTTATTGTTTTATTGAAAATTAGTTAAAAATAATCGGAAAATTATGAAATAGGAATGGAACATGCCTTTTCATGTTTCTTCTGCAAACACATGTTTTCCAACTGCGGTATTCTGTCTTCGCTGCGTTTCGTGGTTTGAAGCTTGCATTCATGTTTGAAGAAGTCTGTCATATATCCTCTATGTTAAATGTTTCGTTTACACATGTTGCGAGAGGAGCCAATAATTTGTTAGATGACTTGGCCAAGGAGTTGTTTGGCCTTCCATTTGTATCGGAACTTTGGTTCTTCTGTCTTGGTGTATTCTTTCTTCTTTTGAATGAAATAGTTGCTTCTTAAAGAAAGAAAGAAAAAAAAAAAGAAAAGAAAGAAAGAAAGGAGAAAAGATCTGTAGTAAAATTACCTTGTCCAAGTTTTTGCAATTTGCGTCTATCTGTTCTCACAATGTAGGTTTTAAAGATGTTGGAATACATCAGGTTGAATTCCATTAGATCACTCTATATACATTTCTTTGAAATCCTACTTCTTGTGAACTTTGCTTTATATGGAAGACATTATCCGTTATTACTTTACTAATTGCGCAGTATGCAAAGTTTGTCAAGCCTGCTTTTGATGATTTTGTTCTTCCATCAAAGAAATACGCTGATGTAATCATACCCCGGGGAGGTGATAACCATGTTGCGATTGATTTAATTGTGCAACATATTCGCACAAAGCTTGGTCAGCATGACCTATGTAAAATCTACCCCAATGTCTATGTCATTCAATCGACATTCCAGGTATCCTTTCTTCACCTTGATCTATTTTCTATTGGTATGTGCCATTCCTTTTTGTCTGGTAATGCTTCATGCTAGAGTGCCTTTTAAACAGATACGGGGGATGCATACACTAATTCGTGACAAAGAGATATCAAAGCATGACTTCATTTTTTATTCAGATCGGCTTATTCGGCTGGTATCTTTCGCCCTTTCTTAACTATTATCTTACCAAATTTAAGTGTATAAGAGTTTACCTATTATCTTTCCAAATATGACCAAATTGTACTGATAAGTGACTTTTCAGGTGGTGGAGCATGGCCTTGGCCATTTGCCATTCACTGAAAAGCAAGTGATTACTCCGACAGGTGTGTTGATCCTGAAAATTTCCTTTAGAAGTGTTGTTTGTGGGATGAATGAGGTGGTCAGCCCTCTTTCTAGGATGGAGTGTCTAGAGAAATGTTATGCACTGGCATTCTTTGCCCCTTCTATAGTATTTCCTCTATATTCATTTTAATTGTGTATTAGAAATAATCATTTACAAAAAAAAGTGTAAGATAATCTAATTATTTATCGAGTTAAATGCATGAATAGTGTTTGTATGTCCAACTTCAACCATTTGCTTCTTATACCCATTGTTGAAAGATATCCACACACGAGAGATGGAGCCTCATATCATATTAGTTCATGTGTGATTTTGGTATGACACCCATCCATATCCATGTGGGGTCTGTCGGGCCAACTGTTTGGATCACCAAACTATGGGCTCCACTGATCTGCGTGGTTCATCAGGACACTATTCACGTCCCAATGCATCATGGCTCAGTAGTTCTTCATACATAAATATAGAGGATTTTTTTTTTCCACTAAAAAAAATGAAAAGAAAAGGTTCAAGCTTGCAGCATCATTTATAGTTTAAGCGCACACATTTTCATCTATCCTCTTTGAACAAAATTTGGCTCTGTTTTGTTTTGAGCTGAAGAAAATAAAATGACCTAAAGTATGTTTGTAGTTACTGTGAGGAATTTGCTTTTCTTTGATGATCAAAGAAAACTATCTCTGCAGGACCTGAAATTCATGTTCTGCTTGATTTGCGTATCTTCTCACCATTTGTTAAACGCTGCAGAAAATTCTTGAAATTCCACTTCCTTTTTCTCTATCCAGGGTCTGTGTACACAGGAGTAGACTTCTGCAAGAAATTGTGTGGAGTATCCATTATTCGAAGGTGAGCTTCGAGTATCCATAATTTCTTGGTGTTTAACAACTTGTCATCTCTTTTCCACCAATACTCTCTTTAAGTTCATTCAAAAGAAAATATTTGCATTTTTTGTTCCCATTGTACGTTCTCAACAAAACTTGCACATGGTATTTGTATAGTTTATGTTGTGTTTCTACTTTGGTTGATAAACTAAAGAGTGACAATAATGAAATTGGTACAATTCTTGTAAAGATAAAACCCAATGCATTCAACCTGGCTAATCTTCTCCCTGCATTGTCTAATGTGCAAACCATAACGATGGTATCGTGCCCCCTCTCAAGAGTGTCCACCAAGAAATGACATGGGTCTTTGAATATGAGATCAGGAAAATTTTGGAGAACTATCTCGATCCTCTTTGACTCTCACTGTGGTTTTTTTTTTCCCCCTTTAAATAAGTGGGGCAATGTCATTAAAAGCTGGGTTGCCAACCGCTTTGATGTCAGAGGAAGAACCCACGGCGCATCCGTTCTCATTATGTTGGGATATACAGAGAGAGGAATTGTTGCATCTTCAGCAACACGATTAGCCGTGTATAAATAACTGAAAGAATTATAAGCAGTGTCATCAAATGGGTGATGGCTGGGGAATTAGTTCCATGGGACTTCTGTGATATTATGGACTGCACAGCAGTGGTCAATAGCGACCCTTAACAATATTGATTTTTAGGTATTTAACAGTGAACACTGAGTACTCCAAATTGGCAGGTAGGATCATCCGGTAATCTCCTATGGTCTAGCTGAAGTTTATGGCCCTTGATGGGTTGGACTGGCAGAAAAGGATTAATGTAGACAACCCCAATTAGTTGGGATAAGGCTTCGATGATGATGATCATCATCCGGTCAGGGTATGAACCACTCACGTAGGGCCCACTAGTTGAATGATCCGGATCTTTTTTTTTTTTTTTTTTAAAATCTTCTTGCCATGCTTGTGGTGTCAATTGCTGAATATCTTGGAACAAGTGATCAAACAAGGATACTTTCCTTTAGGATAGACAGTTTATAGGACCTTGGTGTAAATCATGATAATTGCCTGCATGATCCCTTAAAATTTCAAATCAGCTGTGCAAAAATGATGCATCTCATGCAATTGACATCTGAAGACGTAGGTAGGGCTATGGGCCAGTTGATAGCATAGGTATAGGAAATTTGTTTTTCTCATTTCTTCCTAACATGGTAAAGATTTAATAACATCCTGCTTTGGTCGGTTGCAGCGGTGAAAGCATGGAAAATGCTTTACGTGCATGTTGTAAAGGCATAAAAATTGGAAAAATCCTGATCCACCGGGATGGAGACAATGGGAAGCAGGTGAGATTTCTATCAAGAGCCTATGGCACACTACTGGGAGTTTCTTGTGTTTTTTGAAGGATGAGTGTAGTTTGTTCATCATCTGAAATTTGTTGTCCGACTTCAAACAGCTTATTTACGAGAAGCTGCCCAATGATATTTCAGAAAGGCATGTCCTGCTTCTTGACCCAGTTCTTGCGACAGGTAATTGTTTCTCAACACACGGTGTTATCAAGGTTGTAGATGCATCGATATACCTGAGGAATTATCTTTGATCTTTTCACCTGGGAATATGCAAAGTATCATCAGGTTTTCAGTTTCAACAAGTGTGGCATATGGTTGTGATTGAGACTGTTGATGTTATGGGCCCCACCTTGGATGCACCATGCTCCAAAAGCCTCCCAGATTGGAAGATTATGGAAATGGATATATTTCCATTTTTTCAGTTGAATGTGGACCATTAGCATTTCCTTTTTGTGAATCATGTATTTGCAGGTCCACCAATCAGTGGTCTGGATAAGTTAACCATTGGCCCCACTTGCATAAATTCAAATCCTTTAGGACCCATTTGGACGGACTTCCTCAAAGGGCAGTTCCCAAAGAAGGGGGTTTTAAACCTGCTTTTTCTTTGGAGTAGCCAAAATGCAATGTGATTGGTTTTTGCTGAGCTGATGTTTTAGTGCCTATCTTGGCATGTGGAAGATGGGATGGAGGCTTGCAAAGTGCATCCATTCACACGTCATCAATTTCCATTTGCATCAAAACTGTGTTTAGGCCTCAAACGTGTGTTTGGAGGATGCATCCAAATGGGCCCTTAGGATAGCCTTTCATCAAATGGATTGATATCTTTTTCTCTGTGTAGCTTATCTACACTAAAAATTTACATTATGTGCAGAGGAAAATTATAAGGAGTCACTGTAATCATTTTTTATCCCGTCTGCTTGTTTATATCATTAGCCCTAATTGACGAAAGTTATTGCTCTTTTTTTTTTCTTTGAACTTTTTGAAATATTTACTTATAATGGTATCTTGTTATTTCTCTTGTTCTTCTCATTCTTCTGATGCTCTTTTTGCATTTTTGAATCTTAGGCTTCCACAAGTATGTATTGTAGGGTTGTCTTTTCTTCAAAAAGAAGAGTTGTCTTTGGATTAACTTCTTTAGTTGAATGAGCACAATAGGAAGACTGTTAATGCCATGGATTATGAGATCGTTGCCCTGAGTGCTTCCACTGTATCCTTGGCTGTCGGTACAAGTAGGCCATTTCTCAATGATACTGATCTTTGCTCTGATGCATGCACTGTGCATGGACCACGACCCCCAAAATCTCCCATATAGGAAGATCCTCGCCGCTAATCATGGGCCTCTTTATGTTGAATCATTGTGGATGTTTGCCGTATTTCTCTTTTTAACTGTCTTTTTGCAGGCCGCAAATTGAAAGGTCAGGATTGTCCTATCAAGGATATTTCAGATTATGGTCCATCTGTGGTGTGACCAGAGTCACCAGACAGACCAAGGTTCTAAATCACTGAATCACAGTGCATGTGCATTCAAACTGGAAACATGAGGATACTATCACATTGTTGTGTTGAGGATCATATAATTTGTCATCAATGTTGGCCACAGTACGAGATCTTGGTTCCAGTAACAATTTATAATGTCTTCCAGAAGTGCAATTGACTGAAAAACAATATGCTGAAATGGTTGAGTGGTATAACCGATGAAGACCATGTTGCAGATCTGGAGAGAGAATGGAACTTCACTTAGAATTTAAGTTGGATACCTTGGGAAGGTGTTTGGAATTTGTATGCCTGCACGGTACCATACTAGATGACTTTCTTGGAAATTGGAACTCAAGAAGTTGATTGTGACTCAAATATAAATTCCTCACTTGGATAATCTTTACAGCAGCTCCCTTGTAAATCTTTAGTAGTTGAAATAGAAGATTTATTTTAGAGTAAAAGGGCTTACCATAAGCTTGAAAAAAGAAGCAGCAGCAGGAAATAGACGAGCTTTTTATGTCCCACCTTGCACCCAAACAATGAGACACACCAAGCTTTATTGAGAAAGAGATTATGAGGAATCCTCTCAAAGATGCAACAAGACCAGAAGAGATCAAAATATGTAACAGAACAAGAAGGGTTTTAGAATTAAATCGCAAGTGACGATATCCAATTTTTCCTTCCAAAACACTTTGTCCGGAAGCTGATGTCAGTTGCGGAAGCATCTCTCATTTTGCTAAACCCAAATCGACCATAGGCCAGCAATAAGTGAAACGTCCTGTAGAGTTCTCCCCTTCTGACCATAAGAACCCCCATGCCCTACTAAGAACTCCCAATTCAAGTCCAGCATCACTTAACTGTATTGTAAATGATCAATCCACATGTTTTGAGTCATACTGTTAAAATTGTGGCCGTACATTTGCTGGACGTGATTCAATCATCCTGGGACTATTCGTACATTTTTTCAGGAGTTGGACATGCCTGTGATTTGCTGTTTTCTATAGCGGAATTAGCTAGGTGCCCATGTAGTAGCATTGGTGTTTCTTTTTCTCTCTCATTTCTGACAGAGGCATTGGAGTTGAGCCCATTAATCCTCACTAGAAATTAAACCCTGGTGTGTAAAACATTCGAGTCTATAGCTGAAATGGCCTGCAAATATGTCCACGAGAACTTTTGAGAGGGAGCCATTATTTACATGCTCAACTCTGAAAGGCAGCAACAGGCGGTGTTTTCTCAACAAACATGGCCCTTGGGAAGAGATACCTTGGAAATAAAAGAGGGATGTTATAGATTGGGCATTCGGGGTTGATCATGTCAATAGCCTTGCTGTTCATTCTATGCTTGGGATGTAATTTTTTGGCTTTTCCTTTTTTGTATATTATTTGCTGCTTCAATTTTTTTTGTTGGGCAGTTTCTTAATCAAATAATTTCGTTGCTGTTCAAAAAACACACCCACCTTTGATTGCTTTGCATACATACATCCATTTCATTATAATATAGAAGTGTAACTATTTCAATCCCAAAGATGGAAATGGGTGGGAGCAAAATCAATCAGGGTGGGTATGGATATCAGTTCCAATTTTGAAAATCTCAAACGCTGGAGACCAAGGTTACCAGGATCACATATTGCTTCAGTATGTGGTACGTAAATGGTTCATGGATCGTGTGGGTCGGCGATTTCATATACAAGTGTAAGCAAACTATAGTTTTCTATATGAATTCATATGCCAATTTATATACATGAAATGATGAATATTGTTATTATAGACCTTGCCTTCACAGTATTACGCATTTATATTACATGCATAATGCATTCTACTGAATAAACCAATATAAATCTGTACATTGTAAATATGAATTTGCATTACAATTTCTTCAATAGTAACTAGCTGTGCAACTGGGGAGGGTTGGGCCGGGTTGACAGTCAACCCAACCTCAAGAGGACCCGACCTGCAACTCAACCCAACCCAAGATGCCCAACCTGAAGTCCTCTACATTCAACCCGACCCTACCCAACCCAGCGCAGATACATGTGATTATTCCCAACCCATCCTAACCCGGCTGGAATTTGCTCAATCTGAACCTAACCTGAATTCACATTGGGCTGGTGCTTTTCAACCCAAGGACCTTAACAACCTGACCCAAACTCGGGTTGGATCGGTCATCCCAAGTTGCAGCCTAATACTAAACAATATAGAACCACAATCTCCGGTCAGTAAAACTAGCACCAAATCCTGAATGACCAATTATCTGGATCATGCGGGTTCAGAACAAAATACATAGGGGGTTTGGCACCCAAAGGAAAAAAAAAAAAGCAGACTGAATTAAGGAGAACTTTTCTTATATCCAACCCTAAGGCCGATTTTCTTTGTTGTTGAAATTCTTTTGATGACTTGCTTTTCTGGGTACTTTTGATTTCTATTCCGAACCAACTTTGATGACCTTCTCAAGGTAACTCGGCTGGCCAAGCGATTGAGCTCCTTTTACAGAAAGGCGTCCCAGAGAGCCATATAATCTTCCTCAACCTCATTTCGGTGGGTAACAGCTTCCCCCCTTTAATTTCTATTTACTACACTCCTGCCATTGAGATCCGATTTCCTCATTTCTTCTTTCACTGAATTAGGCACCCGAGGGAATTCATTGTGTCTGCAAGAGGTTCCCATCCTTGAAAATAGTTACATCCGAGATTGATGCTGCATTGAACGAGGAGTATCGTGTGATCCCTGGGATGGGGGAGTTTGGCGATCGCTACTTTGGCACAGATGATTGATACAATTGACCTAAATGGGCCATTCTTCAGTGGGCCATTGTCTCTTCACCTTGATTTATTCAAAACCCAGAAAGGGGATAAAAAAACAAGAGATTGGATGCAATATCATGAAAAGTATAATTGGATAGGCTGTTTCTTTGCCGATTCATCTTCTTTTTGCATGCACTGCTTGTGCATGTATTTTGATTAGTGCTAAGGAGACCAGATAAGGAATATGTGCGCCATTCAGACCGTTTATTTGATCATCTTATGGATGGTCATTTGCAAAACTCAAAAAAAGAAGGAAAAAAAAAAAAAAACAACAACAACAATGCCATTGGATCTCAACCCCATGATTTGAGGGAAGAAAAAATCTGACTAAATTCACTATTCAAAGCCCTCAAATGGAGCACTTTGAGCCACTCCATCCAAAACTCCAAGGGCCTGTTTGGGCGCTCACCTTCAAGAGGGGGTTTTGACGGCTAAACACACTTAGAACCGCTCCCTTTTTTGAGATGTGTTTGGATGCACTTTCAACCCTCCCCTGCTTGAGGAAGTAGGCGTTGGAAAGCCCCACTTGCAGAGAACAAATCAATTTGGTTTTTGGTCAGTTTGATGTTACGAACCTGCTTTTGCAGAAACTCCCTTTTGCGGTAGTTGTCTTCATGGGCCTAAACCAATGTGATTTGCTGATTCTTGATGCCCTTGTGTGCCTTGTCATGTGCAATTTAATGTGAGAGATTGAAACCATCCCATCAGGTGGGCTTCATGTCGTGATTTGGATGGTTAGACCTTAAACGAAGTGACAACTCAGCGCATGCAGCAGCGTGTCAGCTGAAAGGCTACCCATAATCAGTCTACTGGGCTTCCTGATTTTAGACTGTTGCTAGGTTGTTCTGTCAATGGGAACCTGGACCTGTGATACCCAGTTTGACCCGGCCTGATTTTAATTGAATTTTTGGACCTTGTGAAAATCAGGTCAGGTTGGGTTTGGGTCTAATAAGTTTTAATAATATTATTATATGGGTCAAATATATATATATATATATATATATATATATATATATATATATATATATATATATATATATATATATATATATATTGATTATTCTAGCGACAAAACATTGTTTCTTTAGTCACGGGTGGGCCCAACCATAGGACATGACTCGAACCCAACCTGTTTAAAGGCCTGCTAATCTGGGTTGCATCATATAAATATTACAACTTACACCGCCAGTGGCTCACATGATGTACTTGAAGATGGCCCAGCCCTAGCCAACCTCCTTCGACTGCGGGTTGTAACTCAATTGGACCGATATCAAAGGCTAATCATCTGATTTGAATGATACTAGATATAGAAAATCCAATTAGACCGATATCAAAGATGAATAGTGCTTGATCCAAAATTAAAAATCAACAGATAGATTGGAGTGGTATTACTGATGAATGGTCAGAATATGCCAATATTGGAGATAATTGGGTGACATTAAAAATGAACCACTCATGGGACAAATGTCGAAGTTATATAATCCGATTCAACCTTATACCAAAAAAATGGATCCTCAGATTAGACAGATAGTAAACACTAACTGTTTGATTGGATCAAAACTGATGATCAATGGCCCACTTGGGCTGATTCTAAAGATGAATGATATAACTGGATTGATGTTGTATGAGGTGTCCAATTGGGTCGATATTGATGATCATCAGAAACCTAATATTGAAGATGAATGATCAATTGAATCCAATCTGACTGTTTATTGTCACTATCAAGATGTTGTTCATCAACATCAGCTCAATTGGACTGTTGATCATTGGCCCAATGGATTATTTATTTCTAATTTCAGCTCAATTAGACCATTCATTTTTAATATTAATCAAATCTAATTGTTGATTGTACATTAACATAGACCATTGATATTCAATATTAGACCAATCCAACCATTCATCTCCAATTTTGCTCAATTAAACAGTTTTTCTTTGGTATTGATCCAATAAAATCACTGATCTTCAGTATCCATACAGTCAGACTATTCATCTTTAATACTGATCCAATTGAACCATTGATCTTTAATTATAAAATAATCGGATCATTTATATTTGATATGAATCCAATCTGCCCATTCATCTTTAGAATCGATCAAATCAAATGATTCAAAGTGGACATTTGGGCAGATAATTTTTAATTTCGGCATAGTTAGACCATTCATCTTGAATATTAGTTTAAGTAGACAGTTCATATTCAATTTTGAATGAATCAAACTGCTCATCTTTGGTATTGTTTCATTTGAATCAGATCATCTGACTTTGATATCAGTCCAATAAGGCCGTTGATTTTCAATATCAACCTAATCAGACAATGCATCTCCAATCATAGCACAACCAGGCGGTTCATCTTCAATATTAATCCAACTAGACTGTTGATCTTCAACTTTGATTTAATCAGACCGTTTATCTTTGACATCGTTTAAAATGATCTATTCAATATCAGTCCAATCAAAGTCGTTCATCTTCAGTTTCAATGCAATTATACCGTTCATCTTTGATATTGGCCCAATCAGATTGTTAATGCTTATTATTATTGAGCTTCCACATCAATCCCGTCAGCCGTTGATTTTCAATATTAATCTAGTAGGTCCCATTGATGACAAAGAATAATCAACAATCTTGTGGGTCCACCTATCATTACTGATCAAATGTGTGGCACACATGAATTTTGACTGAAAACAACGAGATTTAAATGTTTGTTTTACATCTTTTAGAAAAATGGTGGTGAATCTTCAACCTTATGCATATCACCGTTGTTAACCTTGATCTATCTGACTTTAGACAAAAGATGCATCCATAATGGGTCCCACAATATGAATGGTCAGGATAGATGTCTGTGAGTTCCACGAGCGTGGAGGATGAATCACCACCATTTAAAAATACTACAAAAGTATCACGACAATCAGACTTGATTGGTACTCTGGTTGCGTAATGCTTGATACACAGGCACAGAGGAATTGCATACATGGCTTACGAAAACTCAAATTAAACTGCTTAAACAGTAGTAAATTCTATAGATAAATCAAAAGCCGAAACACGAGACTGGTTGACTATTGCCGAGGCTTGATTGGTCGATACTTGTTAGATGAAATAGGATCGTTGGATTTTTCTTACTTCACCCATCCGGTAGGTGTAATTGTTTTTTTAACTCGGCTGACTCGACTACAAACCCACCCAACTTAACTCGGCTGGAGGAGATTTCAACCCGAGTCTTTGATAAACTAGTCATGGGCTTGAATTGGTCCAATGATTCAGCATTCACCAGACAAAGTAGTGCTTTTCTATGGAATATATATACTTGAATTACACATTATAATAGTGAGTCGAGTTAATTTAAGACTCATTTGAGTCTTCGAGTCTACTTGATTGGACTGGATATTGAGTTGTTGGGGTCCCTCCTCATGTAGAGGTGGAACCGACATGTGTGGGCTTAAGTAGTCTTTTAGCGCCGCATTTTGGGGAGGGGGGGGCGGATATTTTGGTCTTTTGGCCAAACTAAAATAAGAGAAGAAGAGTGCTTTTTACCTAGAGAGTTCTAACAATAAAAAATGATATTTTTTTCTTAGAGAAAAGGGGAAGAAAGAAAAAGAGAAAAGGGGTTTTGTAGAAGAAGAAAATCAAGTGCTTACTACAACTGACATTTTTGTATCTAGGTTCATGAGGGTTCCTTCATAATGTCAGGTTCTTCAATCGTCTTTTCTGAGGGTTATGTTGGGGTTTTCTACCATCTTAGTTGGTGAGAAATTTCTTTCTTTATTATTGTTTGTAATTCACCTTTGGGTGATGTAATTTGGGTACCTAAGGAAGTCTCTTGATGATTGTACTTCCATTATTTCTATTATAATTGATTTATGTCAGACACATCCTGCGACTTTTACCTTTACATCGGAGGGTTTTTTACATGTTTAATAATTTGCTTGTTTGTAGAAGTGACTTTTATCCTTTAAATCTCATATATTATTAATTTCATTAATTTACACACAGAACGCAAATGTTTATGGTTTCTAACACGAGTCAAGTTCAGTTTTCAAAATTTTGAACTATAGTCAAATGCGGTGTCTGAATCTCTTCCATTTTTTAGCAATAAGAAATTGATTCTACAATGCGATGGGCCACATTTCATTTTTTGAAAGATAAAGAAAAGGAAAAGGTGGAACTCAAATGGCCCTCTTATTCCATCATGTGCGTGAAAAATCACGAAAAATGCAAAATTCTACAGATATGTTCTCTGCTATTTACTTTGAAAGGAGATGAAAGAATGGAAAGCTGATAGAAAAATTAAAAGGATATGATGCTATATGAGATGGGATGTTGCCATCCTAATGGCTAGGTGTGGCCCACCTTCACCTTTTCTCTTCTCTTGCCGTTGGCTAGATGAGGGAAGGCGCCCAAGATATTGTGGGCCCTCAGATCTTGTCTGGTCAAGATCCCCACCACAGGAGATGCCTACAAAATTCAAATCCAAGCAAAACAGGTCAGTGACCATGGTTTTAAGACCGGGCCACTTCGACCGACTCGTTTCTTCTTGAGTCAAGTCAGGACTCGGCCAAGTCAGGGGTGACTCAGCTGAGTGGGGCTATTTCCAATACTAACTCGTGGTGGTGAACCCGATTAGACTCAACCGTGTCTGACTTGACTCGGGTGAGTTGTCAATCCCTATTAGCAACAAGTATCCCAAACACACACATCCGAATCATCTGGTTGAACCGATGGGCCACCGAAGAAAAATCACGTGGATCAGGTTCGTGGCCTTGAAGCCCAGTAAATAAGGATCAACGGCTTAAATTTAAAAGAAAATCCTATCATGGGGTGAATAGGATGTCCTTTTTTTTTTTTTTTTGGGTGCCCTATGGACCATCCACAGCAATGCCCACTAGATTGACCATCCCCCACAACCTGGATGATCTGACCCACTCCAACGGTCGTGACCAGGTGGTGGACCTAACAAACCCCCTGATCATCAATAAAGATCAGTGATGGACAGATACAAACAAGTAGGGCTGTCGATGATCTGGGCCTGGCCCAGTCCGAGCCTGTCCAAGCCTGGCCTGCATAGAAAATCCTAGGTTGAGCCCAGCCCGGTTTTAATGAACCAGACCAAAAGGCCCAATTCAGCCCGTGATTATTATGCATGGTCCAAGCCCAGACCTAGATACCCTCTTTCACACATTTGGGCCTTTCATTAGGTGTGCCCCATGCATGACAAATGACAAAAATACCCTTGAAATAGATACAGGTTCTGGCCCAGTCAGGCCCGAAGCCTGATGGGTCAGCCAGGCCCATTATGACATGCCTCTCCATGTGCCTAAGTAGACACCTCGTGGAAAATCTGAGCCGTCCGTTCGGACTCCCCATCTTGTAGATGCCCTGACGCATTCATTAGCTGTCCACTCTACAAAAAATAACGAGCGGCCAGATTAAGTTTTGTGAGCTGTTCATTTGTTCTCTGCACTGTGGCCCACCTGATGACTTCAACCACCTAATGGACGGGTCAGATGTTCCGCACGTGTGGAAACATGTGGTGCCGTGCATGTGGCTGGGCCATAAACACATGGGATTAGTAAAACCTCCACCCAACACCGTTACTACTTTTTTAAAAAACAGTTAAAAGCCAGCCTAGTTACCGTTAGATCTGTTGCAATTTAAAAAAACAGAGCTAATCTCTAGTATGTTTTGTGCAGTGGTGGTGTGAGGTGCACGTGACAGGTCTGATTAACTCACCCCAGCCGCTTGATATTTGGGGACGATCAGCAAATGCCGGAGGCCCACTTCCCGGAAAAGCACGACTGCCTTCGCCACCGACATGCTTTCCACCACCGTGTATGGCGTCGTGTTCGTGAACGGATGCAGATCGATGTACATCTCCATCTCATCCTCACGCAGTTCCACCTCCTCGACTGTCCGTCCCCGCTCCGCCAGATCAACAGATGTAAATCTCTCCCTCACCTCCCACTCCTCCGTCCTCCTCCTCTCCGTCAAGAACCACTTCTTCCTCAGAACTGCGACGATGTGCGCTCTCAGGACCAGTCCGTGCAACTCAGTTGCGCTGCCAATGTGAGACCCTGCCGGCGGGACCACCTCATGATCGACGACGGGGAATCCGTTGTGGTTGGTGTTGCGGAGGACCTCAACGACCCGGGCCACCTTCTCAACACCGCAGAGAGTTACGACCGGTGGCTTGGCGGCCGCAAGTTCGCTGACACTGAAGTTCCTCATCCACGGCTCGGCATGGGCCTCCAAGAAAGGCAGGCCCTTGAGATGCAGGATGATCTCGTAGATGCTCGGATTGAATATGTCCCCAACCGTCTTTGATATAAGCAGGACAAGCATCGTGATCGGGAGGAGGAGGAGGTTGTTGGTGAGCTCGAGGAAGATCACGCAGAGAGAGACCGTCATCCGCATGGACCCCGCCATGAGAGATGCTGCCCCCAGGACGGCGTAGAGGCCCTGATCAATTTTCGTGTATTGGCCCATTACGAGGCCGAGGAGGCGGCCGTAGGCAGAGCCCATGAGGATGATCGGGAGGAAGAGGCCGGAGGGGGTGGCGATGCCGAAGGTGAAGAGGCCCAAGATGCAGTAGAGGGCAAAGAAGATGAGGAGGGACACCGGATGGAATTCGGTCGGGGTGGAGGTGGAGAAGATATTGCGGACTGCATCGTCGTTTGTGGAATGGAGGAGGCTTGCAAGGTCATTGTAGTAGCCGGCTGGGCAGTTGAATTGTTTGAAGTTTCCAGTGAGGCCTGTGGTCGGGCAGGCCATGTCGGGGAGGGAGGGATCACATGGGGAGCAGCGGGCCAGGAATGGAAGGGAGTAGAGACAGGCGGATGTGAAGAGCGAGACGCTGAGACTGAGTAGAACTTTGTGCATTCTCCCCTTTCTGCAAAACCAGAGAGACAATGGTAGTCGTTTAGTAAAAAAAAAAAAAAAAAAAAGGATCATTGGTTTCTTTTTCAGATCATGAATTTTATTTTAGGCCGTGTTTGGATGCACAATCAAATTGGGTTTCTTTTTCAGATCGTGGATTTTGTTTTTGGCCATGTTTGGATGCACAACTGAATTGGGTTTCTTTTTTCGGATCCTGGATTTTGTTCTAGGCTGCATTGGATGAACAATTGAATTGGGTTTCTTTTATGAGTTACAGATTTTTTTAGGCCGTGTTTGGATGCACGATTAAGTTCAACTGCGAGCATTTTCATTTCAATCAAGAGTGACCAAATCAGAATGACATTTCCTAGTTTTCATGGTGATAGTCCTCAAATCGCAGTTACATTCATTTCCAATTCCAACTTGGAAGGCTGCGTTTGCATGCACAAATGAATTGAATTGCAAACAGTCGGTTTACTAAACTGAAATGAAAACAAAATAATGATGTTTCTCAGCATTTTTAACGAGGAATTAGCCCCAAAATTGAAGTTTCGAAACCAGCCCTTCAATATGAATGCTGAGGTAATTACAATTTGGTTATTTCCACTTTATATGACCAAAACTTGCAATTCAATTTGATTTTGCATCCAAATGGACCCAAAAGTAAATTAATTGCAATTTGCAGCTAGTTCCTCAATGTGAATATGAAGGTACCTGCAATTTGGTCATTTCCACTTCATTGATATTGCAATTCAATTCAATAGTGCATCCAAACAGACTTCTCTTATATATATATATATATATATATATATATATATATATATATATATATATATATATATATATATATATATATATATATAGTCAGGTTTGTAGTTTGAGCTGTATAGACATGGGCATCTGTACTCATTAGTCTTGATATTCCTGAAACAAGAAATAGTGAAATTGGGCTTTCTTTGTTGGTTGTGTCTGCAAGAAGAGGGAATAAAAAACAGAACAGATGTCCTTTCAAACCAATCCATACAGGTTAATACACAACGTTCAGCCCGTGGTGGCCTCCTTTCACCAATCTGAACCGTTCATTTGGTGGAACCTACCACGGACGAGAAATGGACCAAAATCCTTTTAGTATTGGCCTGCAAATGGGTGATCGGAAGTATAATATAGCTGACTACCGATATGTATGGGATAAGCCCACATAATGGATGGATGGGATTGTTCAATGGAGTCCAATGTCCACCCACAGTTGGGCCTGCCAGATATTGGTTTGGTATACCGAAAGGTGGGACCCACCTGCATGGCATGCTATTCTGAACTAAAACACTGTTAATTGAGCCCAAGCACTATAATACCTCCACAGTCACAATACAGCTGGGGTTCTCAGATATGATAAATGGAGACGGATGAATTACATAGGCTGCATCTGGATTCTTCATTGAAATGAATTGTGATAATCAGTTCGCTTAAGCAGAAAATCAGTAATTACTTTTCTCAGTATTCATATTGAAGAACTAGGCTCCAAATTGCAATTAAATCGCTTTCAAGTTGGACTTGAAAAGAATGTAACTGAAATTTGAAGGCATGTTTGATACCTGATTAAAAATTAGTTGATCTCATTTTAGTTAATCGTAATTTTGTATCAGATATCATGAATATTGGTTATCTAAAATGAAATCAACTCAATTATAAATGGCACCCAAACAGGCCCTCAGGATCTGCAATTAGGATTTATATGATCCTCCGCCTGAGGACACGCACTCTATACTTGAATTTTGGGTTTGGATGAGTGGAGACCATTGTTCAATGATCCAGACCATTGGTCACTTGGGCCAATAGTAGACTCCGCTCCATAAATTTCCAAAATTGGATGATCCCAACCCTTCAATTTTTTTTCCAGCGAATGGACGGCTAAGAAGAGAAATGAGCAATGGTCTCCATTATACTGAAAGAGGGCTCAAGATTGGAGGCTAGGTCGTTTTGGGGACATGGGCCATCCATTGTTGGTCCCAATAGATCAATGGTCTTGATCAAGGAAACAAGGACCTCATTTGTCCAAACTGAAACAGGAATATACTGCACTTATCCAAATGCAATGCAAACCAGAAATGGGTTTTTAAGGGTCCCGAACAGTATTTTTATTTTAAGTCAATGGTATTGTGCTCATCCAAATATGCAATTTCTCAAATAGGTCAAATTGCATCTGAATTGCAATTTAAGTTGCATCCAAACATACCCTTAGTTTTGAACTGATTATTGCAATTCTATTTGATAGTGCGTCCGAATGCGGCCTAAATCTGAATAAGCATTTGAGAAGATAGAGAGAGCAGCTTACGCATTGATGAGATTGTAGAGCCTGAGGACCTTATGCAGAACATAGTTGTATAGACTTCCCAAAACTCCACCTATGATTCCAATCACAACAACAGGAAGAAGATCCATTGCATGGTAACTAACCGTCACGCCGCTCACATCGAACATGATAAGCCCACCTTTCCCAAACAGCCCGCATTTACCCGACTTGCAATACTCCATGAATCCGCGGAGCACCACGACAACGACAGCGGTGCTGAAGAAAGTCCTCCAAAGAAGAGCACTCCGCCACCATGTGGCGACTTCTTCGAGGGCGAACAGGACTCCACCGACTGGGGCCCTGAAGGCCGCGCAGACACCAGAGGCAGCTCCACAGGTGATGAGGTCCCTTCGGTCCCTATCGTTGTTGAAGTACCGCAGCCACCGCCATTTTAGGCGGTAGTTGTCGGGCCCACCTTGGCCTAGTAAGGAGGCAATGCAGCTGCCAATGTGCACAAGCGGGCCTTCCTTTCCTAGATCAAGGCCTGCTGAAACAGCTGCAATGCTACCAATAATCTGCAAAGATGGAAATGTTGTTTGATGACTGCAGATGAGATAATGTTCGTCATTTTTCTTGATGAGTGAATGAATATACAATGCTCAGCAACAGCATCCACACATGGGTTCCACCTTTGGATGATCCAGACCCTTCATCCGGTGGGCCCCACCTTAACACTAACAGTGCTGCTGGAATGGACTCCTCCATTAATGGACAATCATAGTCATTCAGGAAATTGGATGGGCCGTTCGGATGGCTACATTATCAGACGGGGGATTTCTAAATATTGCACGTTGATGGTGGGGCCCACTAGACAGCAATCAAGAGTGCTGAGATGTGTGCCCCACCCATATGAGATGCTGGGTCGAATGAAAACGCTGGTAATTCAGGCCAAGCATTGTATTCTGCAAATCGCATTTTCTCAATGTTTGTCTCCGAATCTTGTTTCCTGATTCTGATCCAAACTCATTCAATTCTTTATTCATTGAAACCATTTTGATTCAAATGGCTTTTTGAGGCCAGCCATATCCGAAATCCGTCTTCTGAGCGAATCCAACAGAAATGTTATGGCTACTCAATGAAATCATCCACCCAGACCTGCTCTACCCAATACGTGCCAATTTGGCACGTGTGTACAAGATCTGTCTGTTCATCTGGCGGGCCCCACCATGTACATCTGTGGCCCAAAGAAAATGATCCAGTCAGGTCATCAACCAGATCTTCTGCTAGTTAAGAGGAACAGAACAGTATTCCACATTCAATTTACTCATGTGGCCTATCTGGTGACTTCACTGACCTGAATTTTGAACCAATGCACATATAAGGTGGGACCCACCTAACAACATCCTGGATCTTGTAACTCATTGGTACATTTGGGAGAGGAGCATTCAGATGGCTACTCTCATTTTAGTCATCCATGATCATAGCCATTTTAGGGCTCAAACTCATGAAAGAGTTTTCTGGTTGAACCAAATCAGAAACTGATCCAATGATCTGAGAAAATGGGATCTGATTTTCCAGTTGAAGTCACTCACTATCAGATTCCTGTTCCAATGCTTAATACAACAGAGAAAACGGTTTTCTAGCCAAGCCCTTCTCAGAACCTGATCTCACATATCTAAAAAAATATTCTCAAATCCAAAACCGCTAAAAAAATGGTATGAACTAATTCATACCAATTCATGAAACAGTTGTAAGATTGAATTTGTATAGAAAAAGTGGTTTTCTGATTAAAACATTCTCCTAAACCAATTTTCTGATCAAACCCACCTGAAAAAAAAACATGGTTTTTTCAATTGAATCCAACTGATAGAAACTACTAAATTATTTCAACAATGTGATCAAAACTTTGAAAATTCTTTTCTGACAAAACCCATCTCAGGAACTGATTCTCTGATTGAATTTCATGTCCTGATTGAATCCAATCCATGAAAAGCTTTTCAAACCCAACTGACCTTGACGATGAGCGTAGAAGCTCCGAACATGTTGGGTGTATTGACACCATTGAGATAAGCTTTGATTTCCGGTATGCCTGGCCCGGCTGCAGTTGGTGCAAATACTACACAGAGAACTGAAGCAACCAATGTCAGCGCTAGATTCATGCCCGTGAAATAAAGGAGCCCTGATATATACCTGTACCACCACAATCAACAAAAACTCTCAGGCTCAAGAAATCTATATCAAGGTCTAAAGACTCGGTACTTTCAGCCGATGAGCCATGACCAGAACAAATAAGATTTTCTGAGTCAGATACAAATCAACTGTGTCGTGCCGGGTCCTTTTCTACGGTAGATTTTTTGGAAAAAAGAATCTGTAAAATGTGAAATGTTTTGAAATTAGAAATTAAAATTCTATCCACCTTTATTTGCCAATTACTTCAATAAATTCTAAATTCATCCAAAGCAATATCAATTTCTGTAATTCAAGAAAAAGAAAAAATCCAAGCTCTGTATATGTAGTTTTGGCCAGCTTTGAACGATCGAGTGGCAACCAAAACTGAGTCGATTTGGCCGAGTTGGCACAGAATCGCATTCAATTATCATAGTAGTAAAGGAACAGAAATAGTGATCTAAGCCATTAAAGAGGACTCAACTTTCTTTCTCAACCAAGCGGGCCACAGCGAGCAGCTTGAAGCCGGTGATGTTCTCGATCGCGAGGTTGATGAGGGATGCGACAAGCCCACTGAGGAGCCCAACAAGGAAAGCCAGAGTCCATTTGAAGAAAATGTACTGTAGGACTTGGACTTTTGATCTACTCCTCCAATCATGCTTGAACAGATCATTTTCATTGATCCTGGATTGAAATGATAAAAAATAGAAAACACCCAATGAGTTTAATCCATTTTTGAGAGAGAGAGAGAGAGAGAGAGAGAGAGAGAGAGAGAGGTGGTATGGGTTTTTACTCATAGTCCAAGCTCTCAATGTGAGAGACCTTGGCTCCAACAATAGCTAATGGATTGGAAGAGAGGGTGGGGCTTCTCTTGAGCAATGGCTGGTGTAAGGAATTGCTTTCAGGGTCATGTTCTCCTCCTCCTTCCATTTGGGTTGTTGTTGTTGTTGGTTCTGTTATTGGATTTGGATCCATTGTAGAGAGAGAGAGAGCTTATCCCTTTATAATGTATGAGAAGTGTACAATTGCATTCAATTATCTTTGAGACAGTGGATTTGCTTATGAATTAACAATCATGATGTATGGAGAGAGAGAGAGAGAGAGATGGGGAGGGAGGGATTTCATCTTTGGGGCAATTAAGAATTTTTTTTGTTTAAATGACTAATATGCCCCCATTATTTTTATTTATTGACATGTGTACCCCTTGCATGAGCTTTGCTATCTCATAAACACACCCCAATTGTGTCAGTTATGGAACATAGGTAGGAGATCCGATCCATCCATCTTAAGGGTCCCACTTCTATGATTTTCTGATCCAAAAATCATATGCGTTTAAATAAAATAAAGCGGGCCACAGTTTATGAAACAAACGTATGGCTGAAGAAGCCCAGGATAGAGTTTTCTATGCCATGCACCTTTGTATAACATAGTGGGGCCCACAGAGCTTTGACACCAGCTACCTGGTGTTAGGGTCACCAGCCAAACGCCCCCGACCGTACGATTGCAAGTTCCCCCCCCCCCCCCCCACCCCCACTCGATTGCAAGGTTTTGAGTTGTTAAGAGAATTTTGAAAATAAGTTGGTAAAAAATGGGAATGTTTCTCTAAATTGATTTTGGTAATGATATGGAGAGTTTCTTTAACGGCCGAGATTAAAATTGATATAAAGACATTTGGATTAGTGGATTTGTGCCTGTTGAATGTGGACCATTGATTTATTATTCTAAGTACGTAATTGTGGCTATAGGTCAAATGGTACAGATTTTCTAGTTGGATCTATTACAATTATGCCCAATTACTAGGGTGGTCACAGGGTGAACGGATCGGATCATGATGATATCATTCAGATGGACCATCCTGATACATGTTTCTGATACGAGGTCCGTACTCCACAACTGACACTGGAAATGGCGGTACGGAGGTATGTTGGGTACTAAAAAATGCACGAGGGCATTTGGGTAATTTGGTTTTGGACGGTTGGTAATAATAACTGTATAGTCCAAATTTAGTTTTTTTGTACACAAGCAGTTATGAGGTGGGGCCCACCTAGATCAAGAGACAAAAAAGAGAAAGAAATATTGGTGGCGTGATTCAAAAAATCCTATACATGTTTCTGATAGGAGTTTGGGGTCCAACAAAATCTGAAGTATTGGGTCTTCGATCTTCATCGTCCATAAGGTTGAATATACAGCCGATCTTTACACCCCGTTTGGCACCTTAGATTTAGTGGTAAATGGAAGTATTTCAAATCCATATAACCTTTGGGGTTTGGCAGCATTGGATTTAGAGGCAGTTGAAATAGGAGGTATTTCAAATCTTTTACACCCATTTTGGTACCTTGGACTTCGATTTGATGGTAAATGAGAGTATTTCAAATCCATATAGTTGCCTTTTGCATTTGAAGGCCGTTGGAATAGGAGGTATTTCAAGTCTTTTACACCCAGTTTGATACCTTGGATTTGGTGGTAAATGAGAATATTTCAAAACCATATAGCTGCTTTTTGCATTTGATAGCCTTAGATTTGAAGGCAGTTGGAATCGTAGGTATTTCAAACCTTCCTTTTTAGTGTGTTTTAAAATCCCAGCAATATGTTGGGATTCGGATGGAATCGAGAGGAATGGCCTTTTTGCCTCTCTTTCAAGGGAAGGAGAGTCACACATGTAACAAAGATGTCTCTAAATTACCAATTCATTAGACACATGGCATGTTTAAGATACTCCAAAATAATTCAATTATCGGTTGCAATACTAAAATCATACCAATAGAATGATCTGAACTATCTAAATATTGGACATTTAAATGGACGGTTAAAAACCATTGGTGAGCTGCCTATTTGTGATCTTTGTATTTGTGGCCCACCCAATCCTCAAAACTTCTTTTTTGGCCAAAGTATATATTTTAATGAACTTATTACAGCCATTCTATCAAATACTCCATACATATACTAATTTAGAGTATGAAAGCTAATTTAGTTAATCAAATCTAAGTTATGTGAATATACCGAAAAAATTCCAATGCCTTCCGAATACAAGCTCCGAAATAAGAGATTTGGATTCTAGAGCATTTCAGCCAAACAAAAATGAGAATTTGGAATCATCCAATGCATTTCAAATTCAAGCTACCAAACCGGCTATTAGTGTGTTTTGAAATCCCAACAATATGCTGAGATTCGGATGAAATTGAGAGGAAGTGCCTTTTTTGCCTCTTTTTAAGGGAAGTAGAGTCACACATGTAACAAAGATGTCTCTAAACTACCAATCCATTAAACACATGGCATGTTTAAGATACCCAAAATAATTCAATTATCAGCTGCAATACTAAAATCATATCAATAGAATGATCTGAACCATCCAAATGTTGGACATTTAAATGGACAGTTAAAAATCATGTTGAGTTGCCTATTTATGATCTTTGTATTTGTGGCCCATCCAATGCTCATAACTTCTTCTTTTTTGGCCAAAGTATACATTTTAATGGCTTATTACAACCATTTTATCAAATACTTCATATATATACTAATTTAGATTATGAAAGGTAATTTAGTTAACTAAATCTAAGTTACGTGAACATACCGAAAAGTTCCAATACCTACTTAATACAAGTTCCCAAATAAGAGATTTGGATTTTAGGCAAACAGAAATGAGAATTTGGAATCACTTTGATTCCAATGTAATTGTGATTTGGATTCCAAAGCATTCCAAATCCAAGCTCCTAAACGGGCCAAGATTACGGACTGTAAAGTTATGATCTTTCCATCTATGGTAGCTTCAAACAAATGAGGTCAAAGGATCTGGATAGGCCCAATAATTCCTTCAAAAGTGTGGGTCAGACACAACAAAAGCAAATTCTGTTGAGGCTTCCCAAAGGTTGGGGGCCACGTTATGCTGAATCAAACCTTTGATCTGATGGGGCCCACAGTAGATGCCCCAATACTATCTCAGATCTGAAGATTATAACCCTTCCATTTTGGACCCTTCTGAGTCTTTCTTAACCGCCTATTTTTGTGGCCCACCAATCAAATTCAGGATCTTCCCATCCAAGAGACTTCACGCATTCAACATCCCTTGATCCATCAAAGCTATGGTGTGGATTGTTGAACCAATGGGCCCCACTTGTACAGAACTGGACCTGGTGCTATGGATCCTATGACTCAACAGGACATTCCTCTTTAGAATTTCAACTGATGGTAGGGCTCTCAATGGAGCCGATCAAATCCGATTCACTCTGAATCTATATAATGTGAATTTGGATCTTAAAATAGGTCCCATTATTTAAATGGACTGAATTTGGATATTAAAATAGGTCTAATTACTTAAATGGATCAGATTTGGATTCACATAAACAAATCCAAGTTTGATCCGAATCTGATCCAGATCCGACTCATTGTCACCTAATTGTATATGATATATTCATACTGGACATCTGTTTTTCAAATTATTTTAGGCCATGTCTTAAAATTAAAACATGTCACTCTCAAGTCCACTATATCACAGATTATAGTGGATTTGTATTATTTTGCTATATATATATATATATATATATATATAATGGGGTGGATTTGGACCTAGATATAACCCGATGGTTATATGAATTTTGGATTAAAAAAAATGATTGTAACTATTTATAAATGAATAAAAAAATGGATATCACCTTTTGAATCTTGGATTCGAAATCAATCCGAATCAGTCTACAGATATTCGGACTGACCCCGATCCAGGTCCGACCCATTGAAAGCCCTGAGGAAAATACAAGCTTTTGTCATTTATTTCAAGGGTATTTTAGTTGAACATATTTAATAAGGCTATTAGGAGTTTGTTAAACCCACGCGCGTGTGGAGCCCTACTCTTCCAATGCATGCACACGAGCCAATTTAGAACACGTATACATGATCCGATCTTTCCATCCATGGGGAACAAAGATTAGATCAAAATCTTAATAAATCAGGCCGTTTCACTACTCAGGTGATCCACAATGAACAAATAAACAGACGATTACAACAGATTTTATTAGCCGTCAATTTTCTTTGGTATTATATAGTCCATTGATTGAGAGTGAAATTCGCTTAAATTTAGGCCAGAAGATTTCAATTTCACCTAATAGAAAGTTCTGATCACGTACACGTCTCACATCGAACACGTTACCTGCGTGTGAATGGGCATCTCCTACGTACGGATGAGCTCAGCCAACCTATCCATTTTCACTCAGCCTTCAAGTTCGTTGCAGCAAACTAAGAGCTGCTCGTCGCACACGTTCCCATCATACATAGCTCGACAAGCGGTGCATCTGGACCGTATGACATGTGGGCCCTGCTTGGATTGCACGGTAGAAATATATTCAGTGCGGAATTTCATCTAGCGGAGCGGCACGTGGGGGATGACTTTGCAGAAGCTTACTTAGTTCTTTACCGTTAAAAAATGGTGGTGGCTGATCCTCTCGCATCTGGCACTGACGCAAGGCTATCCAGACCATCCAAATTGTGGGTCCCATTGTGGATGGAGCATATATCTAAAATCACTCTGATCAATCCTAACCAAACATTTATGGCTACCAAATGGACGGTTAAAAATAAAATAGTCAGCAGCCCAAATTTACAGCTAATATTCTCTCCTGCATCTATTTGCACTTTTGCTCTATCCACAGTCGGGCAGAGATTTCGACGGCCTGGATTACTGTACAACTATGCCAGATGTGCGTTTGAAATGAATCGGTGGGATGTGCAACTTGCAACAAATGGATCTCGGTCCTTCGAGACTCACCAGAACGGATATTTTTAAAACGAGTAATTACGTGGAGGCCTCATCATAAGAACGGTGGCCCACTTTCAATCACCGTCCAAAATGCCATCATAATAAAAACACATCGCTGAATCGCACTAATGCTTCCACGTCTCTTCATTTTCTTTGACCTATTTGCTGTGGACTGATCTTGACCGTTCGATCGTGATCGAACGGTCAGTATTCGATCAAAGCAGTGACGAGCGATGGAAAATAGGCCCACCCACACTCTTCTGAAGAGGCAGTGAGATCAAGAGACGCCCACTTTCCTTCATAATATGAAAAACGGGTCCCATGGTTGAATAATCCAGACCATTGTTCTGTTAATCTAACGGTTGATAGCGAATGCCCCAAAAAGATCCCTGCTACCAATGCGAGGACTTTTCTCAGTTGAATCTCGACCGTCTATCTTAAAAGGTTAAGACTGTCAAGGTGGGAAACAACAGACTCATGATTTGTATCATGGAACCGTGGGCCCCATAGTTAAAACTAGAAACTCGTGCATGATGTGCAAATACGCGGGCGACGCATCTTCGCTCGTGCTTCGACTGGTGAGAGGCTCTTGGGTGAAAAGAGTAAAATGACCAAAATGCCCCCAATTATTTGCAACTAGCCTAGCAGACACGTGTACGGTTGTGCAAAGCAGATCAAAACACGTGGACGGTACAAGAAAAGCGGCTTTTCGAAGCCGCGAAAAGCCACCTTGTACAGTACGAGGGTGAGTTCGGCAATGGAGTAGACTGTGGTGTGAGTTTGCCACTATTTCTTTAATAATGGTAACTCTTCCGACGTACAAGTGGCATCCTAGAACATCAAATCCAGACAGTCCATAACGTGGGCACAACTTCCTATAGAGCTTAACAGAAAAAATGCATGGATCAAAAAACCATCCGATTGGTGGACCCCAAAAGGACAGAGAAAGGAAAACATCAAACTATAAACGGTTCAAATTCAACCATACAATATCAAGCGGTTGTGATCATTTTTATCAGCGTAATTTTTTGGGTCTGCGACAGACAAAGCTTTCGACGATTTGGTCGGTGTGGATTAACGTGCGGATGCCACTGCCTGGGTAGTGGATGAGTCGCCACCATCTAAGACTGGTGGCGAATGTGCATCATAACGATTGCAACGTGGGTTGTTGTCCTCTCTTTCGTCCATTCATTCACAAGACAACGATCTCAATTTCACAATCCTGAGATCGTTGGCTGCACGTAATCAAACTGGACCATTTAAATAATTCAGGGCCCACTTTCTCATGTGGGGCCCACTTCCCATGCCTTTCCCATTATTTCTTTATTGCCAAGCATTTTCCTCACCTGCATTTTCAATTGAAAATCATGTGCATGTGATTGATAAAGGAGCCCATATGTCAAAAAGGTGGGCCTTTTTCTCACGTTGCCAGCTTTACAAGGGTTCCAGATGAAGGGATCTGATGCTCCCGACGTGTAGGCAATTTTTCGTGCCTCCATATCGTGTACTTACACATGGTACATATGTATGATGATCTAAGCCGTTCATCCGACGTTGTCAACCACAGATTGGCCAGTAACAAAAAGTTAGCTTGATCGGACTATCCTAGCCGTCTAACGAATGAACTTCCTTTTACTTAATTTGAGCGGTTGGATTTTTATTATTTTATGTCTTCAGTGTCGGCTTTTACTCCACCGATTAAAGGTTGAATGGTCCAAACAGTGGAATTATTGGATGGCTGCTTTTATTTATTTATTTATTTATTTTTATGATTGCTCACTCACCAGTGGAGATCCTGAATGAACGGTTCTGATATGGAGAGGTGTCAGGACCTTATTATAGAGAGATCTATCAGCGATCCACTTTTGGCTGGGCCACAACGTAAAAATTCATAAACAAGAGATGAAATGACTCAGCATACTGGTTTGGCCACCTAAGGAGTGGATCACCTGATTTTCGTGCATATAATCATCATGGTGTGGCCCACCTTTTCCATGGATCAGATATTCTATACACGTGGAAAGAGATGTCAGTATCAGATAATGCTTGTATGAAAGAAATTGGCTGCATGAGATACAACCAACGTATATGATCATTTCTCATTTTTGGAGTATTTTAGTCAATTTTAAAAGGTTACTTTAGACAACTAGGAGTTATCTTTTTTGTTTGGGCAGATATTATTCAGTAGCGGCCGAGATACCCATCAAACAGGGTCTAAGAGTTCACATGAAAAGATGCCGTGGAAAGGATTGTGTTCGGGTTCGGATCTCAGTAGACCCGAGCTGATGTTGACTATTAGCAACCCATTATAGTTGACTATTGATTACCGAAGAAGGCCTTTTAAACAGGACGCGGATTGGCTAGTGACCCCAACACCAGCCAGGGGGCTGGTGTCAAAGCTGTGTGGGCCCCACCATGATGTATGTGTTTTATCCACGCTGTCCATCCATTTTCCACCTCATTTTAGGGCATGGCAGATCAAAATCTCAGGTGGACCACACCACAGGAAACAGTGGGAATTGAACAACCACCGTTGAAAACTTCTTGGAGGCCACAGAAGTTTTGGATCAAGCTGATATTTGTGTTTTCACTTCATCCAGGTTTGTGTGACCTTATCAACAGGTTAGATGGCAAATAAACATCACGGTGGGCCCTGGGAAATTTTTAATGGTGTGCGTTCCATCGACACTGTTTTCCTGTGGTGTGGTCCACCTGAGATTTGGATCTGCCTCATTTTTGGGTACGTACCCTAAAATGAGGTGGGAAAATGGATGGACAGCGTGGATAAAATACATACATCATGGTGGGGCCCACACAGCTTTGACACCAGCCCCTGGACACTAGCCAATACGCGTGATTTTAATACTAAATAGAGTTTCAACAAAAGGTCATGAGTTCAAGCACCCATGGTGGTGTGAGTGCGCAGGCATGTATAGAGGACCCATCCTATAGTCTTCTTTATTTTACACACCTGCGCAATGTTGGCACACAACGGCGCCCAGATGGGCTCGACCATTCTTGTATCCTTAGACATAGTTTGGCTAGTGGTCAGTGCTCTATGAGCCTTACGGTGATGTATGCGTTTTGTTCAGACAGTTCATTCATTTTTTTCATATTTTGTGACATGAGCCCAAAATGAAGTAGATCTTAAGTGGACCACGTCATGGGAAACATTCTTATTGAACTCCCACCATTAATAACATCTTGCGGGCGTTATTTGTTATTGACTATGGCTCATGTGATGAGCGGACCCACCCTATGGTCTTATCTATTTCACACACCCGCGCAATGTTGGCACACGATTGCGCCCAGATGAGCTCCACCATTCTTGTAGCTTTAGACAAGGTGTGGTTATATAGTGACTTTGGCTACTTGTTGGTGCTAAGTGGGCCCCACCATGATGTATCTGTTTCTTCCACGCTGTCCATCCATTTTTTCATATATTTTGTGACATGAGCCCAAAATGAGGTAGATCCAAATTTCAAGTAAACTACATCATAGAAACAACATTAAAAACTTCATTGGGCAACAAAAGTATTAGATCAAGTTGATATCTGGTTTTCCCTGCTAGGGTCGCATACCCAATCGCGCATAAATGGGCTCGACCATTCTTGTAGCCTTAGATGCGGTTTGGCTAGTGATGCTGGCTAGTGGTCGGTATTATGTGGGTCCTATCATGATATATGTGTCTCATCCATGCTATCCATTCATTTTTTTTTTTCAATGTAAGGCCTAAATGTAGTTGCGGAAGGGCCTGTAGCCCAGCTGGTTGAGTCTAAGTTTATCAACCAGCTGGTCTCGGGTTCGAGACACACCAGCAGCACCTTTGGGTGATTTTGTTCAAGCCGGGCCGTGTTCAAGTTCAAGCTGGGTCGTGTGGGCTATGTTCGGATGGGTGTTCGCTCGGGTCGTGTAAAAAATAATAATAATAATAATAATAATAATAAAGCCCTAAATGAGGTAGATCTAAACCTCTAGTGAACCACATCACAATAAATATTTTTATTGAACGAGCGCCATTAAAAACTCATTGGGGGGCATGTTGGGGGCAACATAAGTTTTGTCTAGGATGACCAAATCAATAAGTTTGATGTCAAAATAAACGTTATAGTGGGTCTAGGATGTTTTTAATGGTGGACACTCCATCACTACTGTTTTACTGTAGTGTGGTTAACTTCAGATTTAGATCTTCCTCATTTTGGGGATCAAGCCCTAAAATCATATGGAAAAATCAATGGACGGTGTCGATAAAACACAAACATCATGGTGGGGCCTTGTACGCGAGCGTGGGGTTAGCAAAATTCCCTGGCTTAGGTCAATGAGGCTGAGTCGGATATGCTTTGCTGAATGACCAAATCATACCTCACACGTGGTAGGTGATGTTTTGAATTCCGGCCGACCAAAATATTGGGTCTTGTAAGTACACCGTCCTTGGGTGAAAATCAAACTGAAAGCGTACAATCCTAGCCATTAATTTCCATGTTCATTCTATCCGTCTATCGGAAGGCCGTTTGTCCATTTGGATAGAATCAACCGTTTGGTATGAATTTCAACTGCAGGCCGTCAGTTGAAATTATCCACTAGGCGGACGGCTTGGATCCACCACTATGATTTACACGTGTCTCATATACAACTACGGTCAGCCGTTCGTGATCCAGTGCACAGCACCAAAACCTTTTGTTGTTTAGAAATGAAAATCCTATCCGTTGAGATCACGTGGTCAGCCTGAATTGAATATAGATAATCAACGTCCAATTATAAACTAAAAATCCCACATGTTATAGACGTCTACATCGGACCCGAGCTTTGTGGGCCCACAGCGTTGTGGGCGTCACATCCATTCTGTACACCAGATCTCATCATATATCCCGAGATATCAGCGCATTCCTAAACTAAGGTGGTCCACACCATGGGAAACATTTAGGGCTGTAAATGGGTCAGCAGACCTGATGGGGTACCTAGACCTGGCCCATTTGTTAAATTAATAAATGTGTTGGGTCTGAGTCCAAGAATAGACCTATTTGTTAAACGGGTCTAGGTCCAAGAACAGTCCCATTTGCTATCGAGACCCAGTTTTAAGCAGGCGGATTTGGTCTATTTTTCAAGGGACCGTCCAAACCGGAAGCGGATTGCGTCCGACCACTGGTCGGACCTTTAAGCGTCCGACCAGATCAGTGTTGGGACCAACCATAGTGTATCCGTTTATCCACACCGTCCATCCCTTTTAGAAGATCATAGTAGGGTATGCCCCCCAAAACTAGGAAGATCCAAAGTTCAAGTCGGCCACACCAAATATTATTCGGAACCTGATGACGTCATCACAACAATAGTGCGTTAATGTAGTGATGACGTCACCAGTTCCACTCAATATTTGGTGTGGCCCACTTGATCGTTGGATCTTCATCAATTTTATGTTCATACCTTAAAATGATCTAAGAAAATGAATGGACGGCTTTGATAAACGGATACACCATGGTGGGTCCCCACACTGATCTGGTCGGACGCAATCCGCGTCCGTCCAAACCTATCGAGACCCAATTTTAAGCCTTGTAAAAATGATTGCATGCTAAATCCAAACCTAGACCCATTAGACTCAATCCATTTATAAACGGGTCCAGGTGGATCTCCCTCTACCAGACCTCGACCAGACCCATTTATAAATGAGTTTGACGGGTTGACTCGGACCTGACCCAAACCCGCCCATTTAGTAAAAGGGTCTGGGTCTAATTTTAGACCCAGACCCATTTAGTAAATAGGCAGGTTTGGCTTTGGCTAAACCTGACCATTTACAGCCCTAGGATACAATGTAAACTCACGCCTAAAGCCTCGATGTTCATGCAGTGTGGCCCACCTTAGTTTTTGATCAGGTTGTTTTTGGGAGTGTCCCTTCAACATTCAAAGTTAGATATGATATTGAAATGAATTGGATGGATTATCCGTACCACGGGTGGGCTCCACACACAACTTATGGTTGTTATCCCCTCACATACTTATGTAGGTCTCAATGCAGGATAGAGTGGCGTAGGTGCGTGGGACTCTTGACTGTGGGGCCCACCTTAATGTATGTGACTATATTCATGTTGTCCATCTATATCAAAAACTAAATTTAGGACGTACATGATAAAAAAAAATAAAAATGAAGTAGATTCAAATCTAGATGGACCATAATATAGGAAACAGTAGTAATTGACCATTAAAAATTTCTTATGGGCCACAAAAGCTTTCGATCAAGATGATGCTTGTGTGGTCCGTTCATATAGGTCTTTTGTGACCTTATCAATAGGTTGGATAGCAAATAAACATTCTGGTGGATTCCATGAAGTTTTTAATGGTAGGGATTCAGTCACGGTTTCCTGTGGTGTGGTCCACCTAAGATTTGGGCATGCTTCATTTTTGGAATCATGCCCTAAAATGAGCTTTGAATATGGTTGGACGGTGTGGATTTAAAGCGGTGTGGATATAAAGCACATACATCACTGTGAGTCCCACAGTCAGGGATCCCACCCTCACCTTACCCGCTCCCGTGAATGGATCTCACGGATGGGACGATGGCCCAATAGAGCTTGAGTTTTGTACCTGATGCACAAGTGTTGTAGAGGTGTCTCACCTGCTAGCCCAGTTGGAAGACATTTAGGCGTTTCAACAGGTCTCACATTCTGAGTGCTAAGGAGACACACTAACCCCACCAATGGGTGCGTTGCACACCTAACAAGGTGGGTGTGTTGCATAACTAACAAAAAAATCAATGTTAAATCAATGTTATTTGACTTCAGCTGAAGGTGTTAAATCAATGTTATTAGACTTAGTTTATAGAATGATATATTTTCTTTGGTGTTAATTCATATAAAATATGTTTACGTAGGTTTGAAAGGTATAGCCTCAAATGCCCTTAAGTACTCGAGATTGGACACAATGGCTTAATAGTTGAGGGACAAATGTGCTCTATGGATCTTATTGTCGTAACCGTGGCTATTGGATAGTCATTTCCTGTGAGTAGACTGGCTTGGTGTTAGGAGACACAATCTCCACCATCGGGCAAGCTTATTGTCAGTTTGCCTCCTTCCTTACCCCACACATGAACGAGTATGCCCAAGAAGGTTCCTTAGTTAGAGCTTTTAGTCACTTGCGTTGGCATAGATCGTTATCATGATTGAGGGACCCTCCATGCCTAGATATGAATAGGTATGAATAGGCTTATGTTGTACCAGCTCTGTTGAATTTAACATAGATGACTAAACTAATATTGTCAACCATTTTGATTAAATAATTTATTTCAAAATCATTATATGTATTATTTTATAAATTAACAATTTAGATTTGTTTTTAGACTATCAATCATGGCCAATGATATAGTGGGCCTAGGATAATAAACCTTAGGGCAGTATGTAGATTGACATGTGTACCATTATGAGATAGGGTCACCACGTTTTCTATTTTCATAAAAGGTATCATTTAGTTTCTTATTAATTTATGTTGAGTGTGGAGACTACATGTGGTGTGTGAAACCACTCACATCTGAACATGGTCGGGCGCCCGGACGGTTTGTGGATCGGGCGCCCGGACGGCTGTTTTACCCAACAACCACTAGACTATTTTACAAACGGTCGGGCGCCCGACGGTCAAAGTGACCGGGCGCCCGAAATTAGTCTGTTTCATGTTTTTTTCTCGTTGGACATATTCTGTATTGGCCGAGCGCCCGACCCTAGTTATGACCGGGCGCCCGACCGACCGCAGACCCAAAGTCCGGGTTTCCTATTTAGTGTTCTAATTGCAGGGTTTACTATATAAAGGGGTGTAAACCGGGATTAGACATGGGGATTAAGGCTTCTATACTTCCAAGGCGAGAAAAAGGAGAGAAGATTAGCAAAAGGGCCATCTCTATGCATGGGAGCATAGGAGAAGGTAAGTGCATTGCTTGTAACTTCATTTTTCTTTGTAGTGAAGTTTGCACCCGTGGTTTTTTACCCTTGTTGGGGTTTTTCCACGTAAATCTCTGTCTTGTGGATTGTTGGTTTATGTGATTCATTTTCTAGTTATTATTACTTCCTGTTTATCGTTTGTGGGTGAGACCGGAGATTGGATCTCGGTTCACCGGGGTTGTTGGCGTGCTGCGCAACAACTGGTATCAGAGCTATTGGTTTAGTTCAAGTGGGAGCAATGACGGAAGATGGAAAAACTAGAATTGAGAAGTTTGATGGTTCAAACTTTGCCTTCTGGAAGATGCAGATGGAGGATTATCTGTATTAGAAGGACCTCTACATTCCTCTAGAAGGAAAAGAGAAGAAATCAGAGAAGATGACAGATGATGAATGGGCTTTAATGGATCGGAAGGCTTTAGGAACCATCCGACTCTCTTTGTCTAAGAGCGTCGCCTTTAACATATCCAAAGTAAAGACCACAAAAGAATTGATGCAGGCTTTGGCTACGATGTATAAGAAACCCTCGGCGTCAAATAAGGTTCATCTTATGAAACGGCTATTCAACATGAAGATGTCAGATGGTGGGGGTGTGGCTGAACATCTAAACGAGTTCAATACAGTCACGAGCCAATTGGAATCCGTTGGCATCACTTTTGATGATGAGGTCAGGGCACTATTGATCTTGTCTAGTTTGCCAAACAGTTCGGATGGTTTGTTGATTGCCGTGAGCAATTCTTCAGGATCTACGAAGTTGAAATTCGATGATGTGGTCGGTCTAATTCTAAGCGAAGAATCTAGAAGGAAGATATCAGGAACTTCAGAGGATTCAGGAAATGCTCTAAACGTTGAAGGAAGAGGAAGATCTTCAAACAAAGGTAGCAATAAACATGGGCGTTCTAAGTCGAGGAATAAGTGCAAGGGACCGAAAGATAAGGATGGGTGTTGGCATTGCGGGAAGAAGGGGCACATGAAGCGTGATTGTAGGGCGCTTAAGAAACAAGAAGGAAGCTCTCAAGGTGGGAAGGATTCAGTGAATATATCTGAGGAGAGTGACACAGAGGCGTTGATCCTGTCTCTTGATGCTCGTAATGAGTCTTGGGTCATAGACTGAGGTGCTTCGTTTCATGCCACTTCATCAAAAGAAGTTTTTCGTAATTATGTGTTAGGTAACTTTGGAAGAGTATACTTGGGTGATGATGAGCCATGCAATATTGTTGGCAAAGGAGACGTTCATTTAAGTCAGAAAGACGGAACGATCTTAAAGCTGAAGGCTGTCAGACATGTACCGAGTTTGAGACGAAATTTGATCTCAGTGGGGCAGTTTGCCGATACCGGATATGTGACGACATTCACATGCGATGCATGGAAGGTCACAAAAGGTGCCTTGGTTATATCTCGAGGCAAGAAGGAAGGTACTTTATATGTGACTTCCGAATCGTATAGTTCACTCGCAGTCGCATCAACTGGAGTGAACGGGCAGTTATGGCATCAGAGGTTGGGACATATGAGCGAGAAAGGGATGAAAGTACTATTGTTAAAGGGGAAGCTACCAGGGTTGAAGGCAATCGATCTGGAATTCTGCGAGGACTACGTGTATGGCAAGCAGAAGAAAGTTAGCTTCAAGAAGACTGGACGCGCTCCAAAGACGCATCTATTGGAGCTTCTACACACTGATGTGTGGGGACCGACACATGTATCATCTCTTGGTGGCTTACGTTACTTTGTTTGTTTTATTGATGATGCTAGTAGAAAACTGTGGGTCTACTTCTTAAAACACAAATCAGATGTATTCGATGTATTTAAGAAGTGGAAAGTTATGGTAGAAAATGAGACCGGTAAAACTGTAAAGTGTCTCAGATCGGATAATGGAGGAGAATACTGTGATAAGAGATTTGAGGAATATTGTGCAGCAAATGGAATCAAACATCAGAAAACGATTCCAGGGACACCGCAGCAGAACGGTGTGGCTAAGCGCATTAACAGGACCATTCTTGAGCGCGCTAGAAGCATGAGACTACATGCAGGGTTGCCGAAGACCTTTTGGGTAGATGCTGTGAATACTGCCGTATATCTCATCAATAGAAGTCCCTCAGCACCATTGGATGGTGGGCTATGAGAAGAAACATGGACTGGAAAAGAAGTGAACCTTGCACATCTCAGAATGTTTGGTTGCACCTCTTATGTTCACATTGATGCAGAGCACAGAAACAAGCTGGATGCGAAGTCCAGGAGGTGCACGTTTATAGGCTACGGGCAGAATGATTTTGGCTACCAGTTTTGGGATATTGAGAACCGAAAAATCATCAGAAGCAAGGACGTAGTCTTCAATGAAAAAGTGATGCATAAGGATAGTGTGCAGTAAAAGCAAAACAAGGCCGATGAGAAGGAATTCGTAGAGTTGAAAGAGTTACCGGACACGGGTGTTACAGTGCCACAGGATGAGCATGCACATGAGCATGATGAGGCAGAGCCGAAGACACCGGTTGTGAGGAGGTCTACTCGGGAGAGGAGACCCAAGGTCCGATATTCACCCTCCTTACATTATCTACTATTGACAGATAATGGTGAGCCAGAGTATTTTGAAGAGGCGTTACGATCAGATATGCGGGTTAAGTGGGAGCAAGCCATGGAAGATGAGATGGACTCTCTTGAGTCTAATCGTACGTGGGAGCTAGTCATTTTACCCAAGGGCAAGAAAGCTCTTCATAACAAGTAGGTTTACAGACTGAAGGAGGAGCACAATGGTTCGAAACGATACAAGGCTAGACTGGTTGTGAAAGGGTTCCAACAGAAGGCAGGTATCGATTTCACAGAGATATTTTCACCTGTGGTGAAGATGTCTACGATTCGCATGGTCTTGAGTATAGTAGCTACAGAGGACTTATATCTAGAGCAGCTAGATGTTAAGACAGCCTTTCTTCATGGAGACCTTGAAGAAGAGATATATATGCATCAGCCAATAGGATACGTGGCACCAGAAAAGGAGAACAAGGTGTGTAGACTGAAGAAGAGTCTATATGGTCTGAAGCAGGCCCCGAGGCAGTGGTACAAGAAGTTCGACAGTTTCATGTCGGAAAACTGGTACAGGAGATGTCATGCAGACCACTGTTGCTACTTAAAGAAGTTTGATACGTCGTATATCATTCTTCTTATGTATGTTGATGATATGCTTGTGGCCGGATCAAGCATGAAGGACATCTTAGATCTCAAAAGACAACTTTCTAGAGAGTTTGCCATGAACGATTTAGGAGCTGCAAAACAAATCCTAGGCATGAGGATAAAGCGTGACAGGAAAACAAGAAGCTAGTTTTGTCACAGGCAGAGTGCATAGCCAAGGTTCTTGATCGATTCAGCATGGGAGGTGTTAAGCCGGTTAACACTCCATTAGCCAACCAGTTCAAGCTTTCTAAGGAGCAAGGAGCTAAAACATAGGAGGAATGGGACTACATGGCTAAAGTTCCTTATGCGCCAGCCATAGGGAGCCTCATGTATGCTATGGTTAGCACGAGGCCAGATATTGCTCAAGCAGTGGGAGTTGTTAGCAGGTACATGAACAACCCCGGGAAGGAACATTGGGAAGCTGTGAAGTGGATCCTCAGATACCTGGTAGGTACTGTGGATGTAGGGCTATGTTATGGAGGATAAAAAATTAAGCTACAAGGCTACGTCGACTCAGATTTGACAGGGGATATCGACAACAGAAGGAGCACTACAGGGTATGTCTTTATCCTAGGTAGTGCTGCAGTCAGTTGGATCTTTCAGTTACAGAAGATAGTATCCATCAGTACAACGGAAGCAGAATATGTTGCAGCTACAGAAGTGTGCAAGGAAATGGTGTGGATGCAAGGTTTTATGGAAGAGTTGGGAAAGAAGCAAGCAGATTGCAAGCTATACAGTGACAGTCAGAGTGCAATACACTTGGCGAAGAATTCAGCCTTTCATTCGAAGACCAAGCATATTGACATCAGATATCACTTCATACGTTCGTTACTGGAAGATGGATTGATTGCTTTGGAGAAGATTCATACAAGTGAGAATCCTGCAGATATGTTGACCAAGGTGATCACACGGGAGAAGCTGAAGATCTGTTTAGCTTTGGTTGGTCTTCAGGCTTGAAGACTGGGAGGTGGTGCACTCTGGATGTAGAAGACGAAGGATCATGTGGTGATGTGTCTCCAAGTGGGAGATTGTTGAGTGTGGAAACTACATGTGGTGTGTGAAACCACTCACATCTGAGCATGGTCGGGCACCCGGACGGTCTGTGGACCGGGCGCCCGAAATTCAGGTTGTTTTACCCAACAGCCTACTGGACTGTTTTACAAACGGTCGGGCGCCCGAAATTAGTCTGTTTCATGTTTTTTTTCTCGCTGGACATATTCTATATTGGCCCGGCGCCTGACCCAGTTATGACCGGGCACCCGACCGACCGCGAACCCAAAGTGCGGGTTTCCTATTTAGTGTTCTAATTGTAGGGTTTACTATATAAAGGGGTGTAAACCGGGATTGGACATGGGGATTAGGGCTTCTATACGTCCAAGGTGAGAAAAAGGAGAGAAGATTAGTAAAAGGGCCATCTCTGTGCATGGGAGCATAGGAGAAGGTAAGTGCATTGCTTGTAACTTCGTTTTTCTTTATGGTAAAGTTTGCACCCGTGGTTTTTTACCCTTGTTGGGATTTTTTCACGTAAATCTCTGTCTTGTGGATTGTTGGTTTGTGTGATTCCTTTTCTAATTATTATTACTTCCTGTTTATCGTTTGTGGGTGAGACCGGAGATTAGATCTCGGTTCACCGGCGTTGTTGGCGTGCTGCGCAACAATTCATACATGTTTGAAGTTTGAGTCATGCAGAAGCTCCAAAGCCATGGCAAACTATTGTTGTGAAAATCAAAGTGATCTTTTCATCTAATGGGACACAACACCAATCTGAATGGGCAAACGATGGTATGATTCTATGCATGGGCATGGCCCACCATGAATGGACTGACCTGATTTTCATGCAAAATATTCGAAAAGGTGCTCACCTTTTTGCAAGGACCGGATTCCCTGCTGAAAAAATAATGAGAAAGAAATGGGTGGATGTGAAGGTTATGTTCTGGATTTATATTGCATATCCATGCTGTCCATCCATTTTTCCAGCTCATTTAAGGCCATCGGCGAAGAAAATGAAGCAGATCTAAATATGAGGTGTGGATATACAACAAACTTTAATTGACCACACCATAATCTTCAATCAAGATGTTTGGATCCGAAGATATCAGCAATGATCATAATAATAACAATGATAACTATATAATAGTTGCAGATTGGATTGGAGGTGGACCACACAATAATGCGATAATCATCACCGATTAATTCATAGCAAAAAGGTACTCTTTCTTTTTTGAGAAATGATCCAGTGCTCTCAGATCAATGGATTTTACTGTGTTCCTAGTTGTATTGGTTTACTTGGAAAGTTTAATCAATCAATCTGAGCGGTCCACTAAGTCCACAACACATTTCACGGTCTACCATGTAAAAATCACTCTGATCGGACGATCCAATCCATCCTTTATTTGGCCTTTCATTCAGGAGCCATCCCTTTTCAATCTACGGATGGGATCGTTCCAATTGCCTAACAAAGGTGATTCTAGCCATCCATGATGGCAACCTAATAAAGAGATGGATTTAAATAGTTGGTTGAACCTATTTATGTATAAATGATCTTGACCGCTCCATATTAAAGGCCATTGATCAAATGGTTAACAATTGTCAGATCGGCATGATATTTGCATTCGAGCCCATGAAAGTGATCTGGATTCAATGAATGGTCCAGATCAATGAATTGGATTAAGTGTCCGGATACAACTAGGGGCACTATAACTTAAAGTGCTCTCAGAGCACTATAACTTTCAGTGCAGACAGTACTAAGGTATAAGGAATATAACCCACCTTCCCTCTTGGTTCTGACAATTGTAAATACGTCCCCTCCTATTTGAATTTTTGCAAGCACCCCTCTCTGCTAGCCAGAGATGTTAGGAATATGGACCAAAAGACAAATACACCCTTGCCTTAAAAATTCATTTTGGCTGTGTGGGGCCCACTGTTATTTTAAATGGTATCCATGATTGAAAACCCAAAAAAAAAAAAAAAAAAAAAAAAAAAAAAAAAAAAAAAAAAGAATCAAGCCAATCCAATCATTGGGTGAAAAGCTCAAATTTTGGGGGTTTTCTATTTTCATGATGGCGGATCGGTTGGTTGACATACACACTCACTATGGCTTCTACAACCAATTACTAATGCCATACCCCATGCACTTTTTTTTTTCTCTGTTTGAATTTTGGCCATTCAGTCTGGAATCATTTCAATAATCCAAACCGTTTATTTGATATGCCACACCTGAGCCACAACAAACCTCAACCCCAAGTAATCCACGGTGTGGCACATAATATACACGGTTTGGATCATCGAAACATGACAAATCATTATACTCCGGATCTTCAAAAATAAAAAATAAAAAAAATAAAATGCAAACTAAGGGAGGTGTTGTAGCAAATCTTTTGGTTTGGCCCCAGATGGGCTTGGGAGCCTAGCCGAGCCCAACCCACCACGTGAAAGAAATCTAGCAGCCTTTGATCTGAGGGCTCTGAATATAGACCCATTGACCAGGCCCAACAATTCATTGCCAATGCAATTTAAGCGATCCTCTCATTCCTAAGCTTTACATGAGCCGAGTCGAGCAGCTAGGCTCGCTCAATGACCACCATAGCTCATGTTTAGCTTGGCTTGGCTTGAACTTCAAGCTGGACTGCCATGATTGAGCTTTTGAGCCTTGAAAAAAAAAAAAAAAAATTTAAACAGGCTGAACCCAAAAGCCTAGCCTAAAACTGTTTAAAATCGAGCCCAAAGGCGGCCTGAAGCCCATTGACACCACTTGCTTTTATAGAAAGTTTCACCTCTCATTTATTTGCTCTCTTCCAAAGGACTAAACAACATACATGTCCAGCTAGTCAGTCGAGTGCCAACCGAGTCGAGCTGCAATCAAGCCAAGTTTAGAGCCAAATCAAATCAAGATAGGCCCAGCTCGTGCTAGGCTCAAAACTCATTTCAAGCATGGAAAAGAGGCTCAGCTTGGTTCAGAGCCAGCATTCGAATCGAGGCCGTTCCAAGCCGAGTCGAGCCAGCTAAACTCCGTACAGCTCTACCTACCTAGGTAGTTATTGATGCTCTGATGTATATGATGCCTGATATGCAGGCGCTCAGAATTTTTGGAGATCACTATCGTTAAGCCTGTCACACAATCCTAACCTCTCACTTGTGGACCCTCGTTTGTTGAAACAAAACCGTTGGATATTTTCACTTCTAACCATCCAATATATTCCACCAATCCCACCGTTGGCTTTTCAAATATAAAAAGTATCAAACCTTATTCTCTTCCTAGTGTCATCCAAAATACCAGAGTATCAAACCTTTTCCCTTCCTAGTGTCATCCAAAATACCAGAGTATCAAACCTTTTCTCTTCCTACTGTCATCCAAAATACCAGAGTATCAAACCTTTTTCTCTTCCTACTGTCATCCCTAGAAAGAGGGTGAGAAAGATTATAAATGCCGCAGTGCTCTCAGGGCAATAATACCGATTCTTTAATACCATAAGCAATCCATGAAGGGTCCTAATGAATAGATGGATCAAATTGTTGGGTGGGCCTATTTTTGTGTAAACTATATAAACTGTCCATATTAAAGACCACTGATTAAATGATTATATATGTCAGATTGGTGCAATGCTTGAAGTGTAGCCATTTATGTACGTTGGACCTAATGATGTCTAGATCAACGGATATGATATGGTCCAATGAGAAATACTATCTGCGTCAATTCATCAAACGAACCATCCCCCAGATGTATGGTTGCCGATAATTGGATAAATTCCCACCATCAAACCATCCTTGCATGTGGACCCCCCCAATTGAGCTGACCCATGCTACCTCAGCAAAACATACACTACTAAAAATGATGAATCATCTGACCCAAAAAAATATAGAGATGATAGCAATTGCATATACAACCTACAATTGCATCTTGAATTTGCAAAAATGGCATTTGGATTAAAATCAGGAAAATGTAAGATTGGAAGATGAAATTCAAATATGCACCCTTCCTTTAACAAAATACAAGATAATTCAGGGTATGAAACATCTCTGACAGTAAAAGAAAGTCCCATGATCCTCAACGCAGGTATAGACGACCTAATTATCAAGATGGTTGCTCTGCTTGCCCCACCAGGTACAGACAATGCCTCAAAATATTATAATATCAGGTTGGAAGAACAAAGCACCAACCTTCAACCCTTTCCAAGTTTTAGCGTGGACTATATAGCCAAGCTTCTCCTTTTGACAGACTATTTACAAGCCAGCTATTGAAAGGTTAGGATAGTCCCGTCGAGGAGACTCGGGCCATAGGAAAATGATGCGGCCAAACAGACCTGGACCATTCATTAGGCCATCAGAGCATACAAACCACCAGCTACACTTTTCAAATCAGTAAATTTGTAATACGATACAATGCCCCAACAAAAAATTAAAATTAAAAATTAAAAAAAGAACAGGAAATTTCACCTGAAAGGCTGAAACCCATTGCACAACAACTCGTCTTGAGTCAATATATAGAGATGTTTTCACAACGGTTGAGAAAGAAGACGAGACAATGTAGTAGGCAGCAGAAGTACAGTTAGCCACTGGGCACAAAACAGAAGGTGAGAGTGAGCCGAGCGGGAACACTTTTCGAAGGCCCACTCCCTTTATACAGACCGCCGCGGACCAACCGATCCAAAACCAACCAACATAAGTTACTCATATATATATGATTCATATTATACACAGCATGCTCGGGCCCTGACTGTGCTTGGCGATTGTCAGTGGCCTGGGAGAGCAAGACCAGCAGCTTACTTGGGCTTTTGAAGGGTAAAAGGGGGGCAAGAAAACGAGAGAAAGGGGATGAGAGAAGAGTAGAAGAATAGAATAGGCATTTGTACAGATGAATGGCTAGGCTACATGAAGTAGCTGAGCGACTTCTTCCTTCTGGAACCCCCTTCACCGTATAGCTCGTTCCACTGTAGCAGCTCGTTCATGTTCGCAGACTCTGATGACACACTCGCACAAACCTACGGCGAAAGAGAGTGGGTGAGGAAAATAGCAAGAACATGAGAAAGTAAGAAGAAAAAATAAAAGGAAAATGGAAACGGACGGAAAGAATTATTAGTGCATTGGTGATACATCCTAGAGTACTGGCCTTAGTAACAAATTGTTGCATAATCATGTACAACGCTAACCATCCAACCAGTGCCCTGCAAACGGACAGAGAGAATTGGCCAATGGGCAAAATTCATATGAATGGTGCCCCCAATTTTGACAGTCTGTGTTCTGGCTAATGTATGTGCATGTTGAGATCCAAAATTGGCCATAGTATAGCAATAAGAAATTGTTTGAAAGAATTATCTCGTCTTCCTTCCAACACTAAAAATGAGGATTGATCAGCTACACCAGGGTTGTACGGTTAGCCTATGGCTTAATTTTACAACCATTCTTCCCTCCAAAATTTTGAAATTGCAAGGGTGATGGTGGAAAACAAAAATTTACAAGGAAAAGAATAAAGGGTTGCAAACTTGAATCACACACCATGGTTGCCGTTGATCATTACTAGTAAAACATAAAGAGACAGAGTTGAGTTTGCCAGCAAGTTATGGTGAGACAGAGTGTCAAGTCGAGCGAGTCACAAGTTATAGAACTCTGGTTTCAAGAACGTCCCAAAAACTGTTTCATACCCTTTCCAATGACTGGCATGATGGGGGAGTGGTATGAAAGAAAACAACATAAATAAATAAAAGATAATTAAAAAAAAAACAGCTTTCTGTGGGACTACAGTTTCAGTTTCAGGTGGGGCAGGGGATTGCAGATAAGTTAATGCAGAGCATGAGTTTTCTTTACCTGTTCATGGGCATATTTGAAATCATCTATGCTTAGAGGTCGTATGTCAGCACTGCCGCTCAATGCTGGAGGTGGTCTTCCTTCTGCCAATGCTGAGGCCCGTTCCTGCAGACAATTAGATATGTCAGTGGCTGCACCAAACAGAAGGGGGACAAACAGGAGCATGGAAATTTTTTTCTTAGAACACATGGAAATAAAAAATAAAAAAATATTTAGTTCTTTTTTTTTCCCCACAGAACACATGGAAACTTGTTTCAGAGATTCTGAGTATTTTTGTATGGTGATTCGATGAAGAACTTAGATGGCTGCAAAGAAATTAGAAAACCAGAAATTCTTATTTGGCATTCAACGTGAGCAGTGCATGATTTCTTTCTGTATCATAGGAGCATCAAAGTAGTGTAATTAGCAGTATGTAGAAACAGTTCTTAAGGATGTTAACAAATTAACATGTTATCTTTGCATAAAACCTATGAAATGAATGTTTTTCGATTTTAGAAATGCAAGTGAAGGCAATACAGGGCCAGCAGATCTCAAAGAAATAAAGAAATCCACCTTTTTTTCCTTTTCCAAAATTTCTCTAATTGGACAGTGTGCAGCTGTAACGCAGAGATTCTGCAAAACAATCTCAAGTGAATAGAAGTACTTGAAAGGTGTTGGTAATAAAATAATTTTAAAAAATGGTGAATTGCCAGATCAAGTAGAATGAAAACCTTCAGGTCACTTCCAGAATATCCATCTGTCATACTTGCAATTGCATCCAAATCAACATCAGGAGACAAATCCTCTTTTGCCAGTATCACTTTTAGGATCTTTGATCTGTTTAGGGAATCAGGTAAGTTTACCATCAACCTGCAGAAAACACTTCATTAGTAGCTTGGCATGGGCTACATGGAAATCCTAACAAATGCAAGAGACGAGATGATGCAAGGAAAGAGGACATAAACAATGCTTGACCAAGCATTTGCTCAGCCCCAAGCATACACGTGGGGCTACTTATTGGTTGTAATTGTCCATTGTCATTTGATTCCCATATCACCTACAATAGGGATCTTCTTCTCTTCCCACTGTCTTTCCTCTTCTCCTTCCTCTTTCCCCTCTTCTTCTTCCCTCTTCCTCAGATCAACTTAGTTGCTCCTTGAAACCAGACCGAGTCAACAGACTCCAAAGTCTACCTAAGAAAAAAGGACAAGATGCACAGAGACCAAGCTAATGACCTGGCCAGGCAGACTCAGCCACCAGGTTGACCCACATAGTTTAAAAGCTACACTCTTGGCAAACATATAATAATATGATAAAGAAAACTAAATCATGCGATGCACCTGAAATGGTGTTTTTACCTCCTTGGAAGCCTTCTAATTACAGCCTCGTCAAGGTCGAAAGGCCTATTAGTTGCAGCAAGCACCAGAACCCGTTCTTTATCTTTCGTGCGCAAGCCATCCCAGTTTACCATAAATTCATTTTTCATCTTACGCATAGCTTCATGTTCTCCTGGATTCTCTCTCCGCCCCAACATGCTGTCAACCTTTCAAAAGACCCAAAAAAGATGAGGCTGATAGAATCTGAAACAGTATGACCCAACATGCCCAAGACAAAGATTGTAGAAAAGAGCAATCAACCAAAATACAACATGAGGGAACCAACCATGCATAGGACTGATATCTGAGAAGCTCACCTCATCAACAAATACAACACTAGGAGCAATTTTACTGGCCAAAGAGAAAACAGCTTTTACATACTTCTCACCCTCACCAAACCACTGCAATAGATAAGCACAATAATGCCATACTGAAAATCAGAGAACAATTTAAAGATGGAAGCATGCATTAAGCAGCTTACGGATGGTGAAACAATTACCTTTGATGTGATGCTAGACATTGAAATATTTATGAAATTAGCTCCAGCTTCAGTGGCTACAGCTTTTGCAAGCATTGTCTTCCCTGTACCAGGAGGGCCAAACAAGAGTATGCCTTTGCAAGGCTGCATGACAAAGAAATTGAGTCAACAACATTCTTCAAACAATGCTACATAATCATTTTAATAAAATCCCACTACTCATTGCAAAGGTATGAAGCTGCAACCAACTCCTATAATCTATAAATATTTAAACATTCCCACATAAGCCATATCTCTAGATGATTTGAAATGAAAATGAATATCAAACACACAGCTCCCATGCAGTCCATGGTTGTATCAAACAGAACAACTCCCATGCAGTCCCATGTTTTTAAATATCATTTGAAAATCATGTTTTAGGATCCGTCTATTCATTTCCTTCCATATGCACCAGAGGACTGCAAATCTAACCATCTTCCACATAATGTACATTTGCTAATAAAAGGCCAACCAGTCCACCCCTTAATAATATCTCCCAGAGATGCCTATATCATCAATTCCATCCCAAACATTGATGTGCACTAGCTCCAAACCTCTCTTGCAATATGGAAAGAAACAGGTAATTGACGGATTCTTCCTTCTCCAAAGCATAAAACATACAGTAGGGAGTGCAGAGTTTTTTTCTTTAAGATTATCTATCATTACGATTTTACTTGCAACGGCCAACTATGCACAAGCTTCTATCTCAGTCACACACCATTCCCCCACACTTTGGATCACAGAGAACTCACACATCAACCTCTGCTTTGGGAGATGAAAGACTCTGAGGAGAATTGTACATTCTGAGACCACTTCCATATCCTTTCATCCAGTTCCCTGGGATTTATATCCACCTCCTTAACAATGTCTAATAATCTCACAAAACATTCTATTTTTTCATCTTTTAAGTGGTGGCATCGAAAAGCCATGTTCCATACCACATTGTGCCAAAATGAATTTGTAGCAATCTTTAACTAAAGCCCTCTTACTCAAGGCAAGTGCGGACCAAAAAAAAATAAAAAATGGCAGTCTTTACAACCTTAACCATTCTGGTAGAGATATAACCATTTTCTTCCTTCGTGTCAGTGTCACCAAATTTGCTAATGACTCCGCACACCTCTGGTCCTCACAATGATATTGACCATAATGCTCCCCTCTCCTCCCCAAATCCCCATCAACACTTAGTAGCCCCCAACTCCTTTCCTTTACATTTCTTATCACAATTCCCCTCTCTTTTTACTTCTAAACAGAGGACCAGTTCATTAGATGGAACTTACAGTCCCGTTTGCCTCCCTTCCCCACTCCCATAAAAGTTTCTTTGGATGCATTCCATCTTCTTCCCCACTTTGCCGGTGCCTCGAAAAGAGATAGAGAGTAAATGGGAAGACTCGATAACGTAGACATTATACTTATGTCAGCTATCCTTCCACCCAAGGAAAAGATATATCTTCTTCCGCATAGCTAATTTTCTCTCCTCTCTCAAATACCAGATCCCAAAAACTTGCTGCCTTTGAGTTGCCACCAATAGGAAGCCCCGAATTCGATAGAGGTAAAGCGTCATTCGCCGCAATCCCAGATATAGCACTCACATTCACCCTAAGATCAGACACTTCCAAACATTGGAAAATAGTGATAAGAATCCTTAAAAGTGACACAGAATCCAAGAGTGCAATATGTGAACTAGAGATGGGAGTCCACCTCTTGGTTAATGCAGCAGTTTTAACCACCAGTGATTTTGTTGTAATGTTTTTAGTCATCAGATTGATTTCTTTCCACTTGATAAGGAGAAAAACAACACAAACTCCCAGCATACTCAAGAGCATGGAACATGTGTTGGTTCTAACCAAACAAGCATAAAAGATCTTAATGCATTCATGATGATTACTGCTCTAATATCAGAAACGAGAATGCACACATGCACAAAAAAGGATCAGCTTACATATAGTCATGATAAAAAATACAAAGAAAAAAGAAACTCAAAGAAAAATGACTAAGGGACTTTTTTTTTTTTTTTAGGGATTATGACTAAGGGACTATGATGATGATAGTTAATCAATACATCCTACATATCCAAAACACTACAAAATATGATCTTCATGTCACGCTAGAGCAATATCCAAACCTTTGTTAGTTGCCCCTTGCAAAATAGCTCGGGTCTCTGTAATGGAAGCATCACCAACTCCTTCAATGTGTCCTTAACATTCTCTAGAGCTCCGATGTCATCAAATGTTACTCCAATATCATTGGGTGGGATAACATCAGCTAAGAGCCTTTTCTCAAATTCATTCTCCGTTACAACATCCTGGGATTGAACATTGCATTTATTCAGAAAGAATAATTCAAGAAGGTATTAAATGATGATAAATCAAGAGAAACGATCGAGGAATTGTATAGACAACATCCAGCTTTTTTATCGAGGAATTGTATAGACAACATCCAGCTTTTTGTAGCCTAATGTGTTAATCTACTCGACCCATCATGAGATGTGCCATGCCCTAGTATCTCCCATATCAAATGATCCTAACCATCAGATTGAAATGGACACCTATAAATAAACAGGGGAAAATTCAGACTGTTAGGATCATTTGATTGGGCGATTTTGGCGGTTCTCCCAGTCCACCATGGGGTCTAGTCTATCATACGAATGAATAGGATCACTAGAATGTGGTCCACATGTATAAAGTTTGTGGGCCACTCAAAAGCTCGATCAAGCATCATATATCTCCTCAATACATAAATAGCTTCCAAAAAGATGCAAGAATCATCCCATTCCATGAATTTTGTATTCGTGCTTTAAAAGACTGCACCTTAAGTGATTTCTTCAAGCTTTTAGACTCGCTCTGTATAGCCTGCAGGATCCCAATTCCGTACTGCATGCTGCCAAATATGCATTGATAATATTACAGTTCTTCTTGTCACTAGATACAGTCATAGTAAACTCTTATAAAAACAATAATCTGATGATTGTGGGTGTAAAATACCTATCACTGGATAAAACAAGCTTATCTTTTGCATCAACTCCTGGATTCTGCATGAGATGGGAACTTAAAGCCCACCCAACTATCTTCTCTGCACCTGCAGTATATGCAAAAAAATAATAATAAATAAACAAATAACTTCTTAGTTTCCCCTAATAAATAATTAAAGGAACTAGCAATAAAGAAATTTCCATTTTATTGATCATATAAGAAACACAGACTTTCACTTGTGAGTGCTTGATCCTTAACACATATTGTTTCGAGTCCATCACACTCCAGCCCACTGCGATTCAAAACCTGCATGACAAGGAAAAAAATTGTATTATAATGAAATTTAATATTGTCATCATTGTCATCATTCACATTTCTGGTCATCATCCATAATCTGAACCCAATAAAGCACTGCAGCGCAGTGACACATGGCCATCTGGTAATGGTCACTACAACATGTCGACAATACGAGTAGACCAGACTACCCAAGGAAAAGAACACCAACCATGTAGAGTATGGGTATAGTAATTGACCAATTAGTCACATTTTCTTACCAGTGACATAATATTAGCGTTAAGAGACGACATGCTTCCCCTATGGATGCAGGATTATCAAACATCCACTGAAGTTCTACAAATATCATTTAATCATGTCAACTGAACCTATGAATCTTACGAACTGGCTACAAAACAAATTACATGCAGACATGCGAGTCCCTTCCAGCAAAGCAGAGACTAAAGAGGCACAAAAGACTAACAGCGATAACCACCATGAATGGAAACTGCCACTTCTCACAATGATGAGCAGCATCAAAGCAGACAACAAGGGTCGATCAGTCAAAAAATGACTAAAGAATGTAAGCTATGCTGGCCGCTGATACTCCATCTACCCAGAGTATGTAAGATATTGAAGAACATAAAGCATTTGCAAATGAAATAAAATGGAAAAGGGCACATGATGAGATGATGTTCCAAAAATGTTAGTTGTATCAAAGGTCTAAGTCAAATTAAATTCTAGAGCACATGATACTCTGCTATCTTAGATAAACTTAAGAAGAATCTAGTGATGAAGTCCAACTTAGGATGGTTTAGTATTGGTCATTGGATCTCGTCTAATGGTTCCTAATCTTCCACTTGCCCTAGGTAGTATTGGTCATTGGATCTCGTCTAGTGGTTCCTAATCTCACAATGATGAGCAGCATCAAAGCAGACAACAAGGGTTGATCAGTCAAAAAATGACTAAAGAATGTAAGCTATGCTGGCCGCTGATACTCCATCTAACCAGAGTATGTAAGATATTGAGGAACATAAAGCATTTGCAAATGAAATAAAATGGAAAAGGGCACATGATCAGATGATGTTCCAAAAATGTTAGTAGTATCAAAGGCCTAAGTCAAATTAAATTCTAGAGCACATGATACTCTGCTATCTTAGATAAACTTAAGAAGAATCTAGTGATGAAGTCCAACTTAGGATGGTTTAGTATTGGTCATTGGATCTCGTCTAATGGTTCCTAATCTTCCACTTGCCCTAGGTAGTATTAATTACTTAACCAAACAGTTACTCTCCTTTAAGGATGTGGCCGATTCGCATGCGTGCCTTTCTCTAGAGTGATCAAGATGGCTCTAAAAAGAGTGGGGAAAAAAAAAACCATAATGTGATTGATATGCTTCTAATGTTTTTCAGACCCATTTAAAAACTGGGTCTGGCTAAGGTCAGGTTGGGTTAAACTTTCAGAACAAAACCTGCTCCATGGGTCCAAATGTTGGTACTAAATCCACTTACTGTCGGGACAGGACCAATCAGGTTGACACAACCGAATTACAACCATAACCCTTGTTGATGTGTTTAGGGTCTGGTAAAATTACCAGGCTACCATGAAATTCCGCCTCAACTGTTTTACCTGGCAAAGGCTGGACTGCAATTGAGCAGCTGTCCCTAGCACCTAGTACATGAGACTGATCGGTCACCAATATGTTGAGAGATTTGTCAATCTAATTGAATTTCAATTTGAGTTGTTAACCATTTAGACTCAAGCTCATGTGGCTACAAGAGGATGGATTCCTTGGGAATGGTGGCAGGTGATATGTGTAGAAGGACGGGGGGTTAAAGATTTATGATGAAGTTGAAATCTATCAAGGGTCTTAAGGAAGCAGACAGAACATTTGGAAATGTGGTCCGTGGAAGAAAAGGTCAATATTCTAGAGATATTCAGTGTCCAGAACACAAGGAAGAGATTTCAGATCCTTGGCAGAGTAGGAGAGGATGGCATCAAAACAAAAGAAAGGTGAAGGTTAAGGAAATAATGTTGAGCCAAAAATCAAGGGTGGTACGGCTCTAAGGGAGTAGAATACAAAATAATTTCACAGCATTACCGATGCTAGCGGAACCAACAGAATTAGTTCCCTTGTGGTGAACAGTAGAAGCCTCAAGTAGCAATAAGAAATCTGCAAGATTGTTAAATAGCAAAAACTATTTTGATCTAGTGGTATACGAGTACCTAATCTAAATGATCAAGAGTTTAGTTCCCTTGGGGTGAACGGTAGAAGACTCAAGTAACAACAAGAAATTTGCAAGATTGTTAAATCCTATTTTGATCTAGTGGTATACGATCTCCTTGAATGGGCAGCAGGGGAATACTTTGGAATCGGTAGTCGACCTTATGAGGTAGGCTCCCAGCTGCCTTTAATGGCTCGCTGGGGTGGATCACCCTCTTCAGGGAACGAGAAGCTCCAGTGGTTGGGTATGCTTGAAGGAAGGAGGGCTACCATGGGCTCCCGAGTTGGGGGGCGGACCTGAGGAAGACCTCTCAGGTGCTGGCCATGCTTAGGAGTCAGCTGAGGTTCGAGAGAGCACAGCAAAAGGCTGGACCACCGTTCACCCCCCTAGTGGTATACGAGGACCGGGTCAGAAATAATCTAAATGACCTAGAGTTTGATCTAATTAACAAGGAAAAAGTGGACTGGTTGGAGAGACCAATTGAGGATGAATTGAAATCGGTGGTGTCAAAGTTAGGTAGTGCTGGACAGGTTCCCAATCACTATTCCAATGTTTCTGGGATGAAGGGATAGGACTCATGGCGTTTGTGCGAGTACTTCAACTGAGGGTGTCTTTCCAAGGAAATTGCAGCCTCATGTATTGTATTAGTTCCCAAGAAGGGGCAAAAGCCTGATGGCATCAGGCCCTTGAGAGCTCTCATTACACATAGGTGTTTGATTACAAGATACATAGAAGGGTCCCAGAGGATAATATGTAAGCTGGACATGGAAAAGGCCTATAATCATGTAGACTGGAAGTTCTTGGAGCATATCTTTTCCGGAGTATATGTTGAGCATTAATGGAATTAGGGGTAAATGGAAAAAATGGATCTCAAAGTTTATTGCCCCAACTCACTATTCTACCCTAGTTAATGGGATGCCCAAAGCTTCTTTGGTGGTTCAAGGGGCCTACACTTAGGGGACCCTCTCTCCTCTATGGTGGTTACGGACAGTATTGTGAAAATCCTACGAGTTGAATCTTAAGCAAAACAATTTGAATCCCACCTTTCAATCCCTTTTTATATGAATCCTACGATTTACGATTCAAATTATACTTGTTTTCTTCTATTTTAAGCTTCACTTAGCTCTAATTTTATGTTTTTAAATTGGTGGGGGCTTTAAGAATCATTTAGAAAAAATAAATAAACCTTTAAAAAAGAAAGAAAGAAAGAAAAAAAGAATCGTTTTGAAAAAATCTTTAAAAAAGGGTAAATTATTTTATTTGGTTTTTTATAAGAGATTAAATGATATATATTCTCTTCAACGTTAAATCGTAGAGCTTTTTTTATGATTTCCTACTTAACTAGTCGAAACACCAAATTGATGCATGACTTATCTGGAATGCTTTTATGGATGGCTACGATCAACTTATGTATTGTGCAATGACAGTTAGAAATCAAAATCTTTTTTTTTTTTTTTTGGTCTACAGAATCAAATGCCACTTTTCCAATGTGATTCTACATTCAAGGAAGGTAACAATAAAATAAAATGATGAATGCTAAGTTTTTAGTTTTTTCTAATATACTTATATTTTTCATATTTTTAAGCAAATCATAAAAAAATATTACGATTTGTGATTCAATACGATTCAACCCGTATTACGATTTGTGTTACGATAATGGTTTTGAAAACATTGGTTACGAACAATTGTTTTTTAAGATGGTGCACTTTCTTTCTTTTTTTGTTGGTCTACAAAATCAAATGCCACATTTCCAATGTGATTCTTACATTCAAGAAAGGTAACAATAACATAAAATATTAAAGGATCCTTGTATGTTTTTTAAGGAAAATTTCTTGAACGACAAAAAAAGGAAAGATGAGAATCCTTTAATGCAATCATGACATGGTATTACTTGGTGCATATTGATGGAAAAAGGTTGAATGCTAAGTTCTTAATTTTTTCTGATATATTTATATTTTTCATATTTTTAAGAAAATCATAAAAAAACTTACAAATTGTGATTCGATACGATTCAACCTGTATTACGATTTGTGATACGATAATGGTTTTGACAACACTGGTAGCACACAGTTTTTTTTTTTTTTTTCCTTCTTTTTTTTTTTTTCTTTTAAGATGGTGCACTTTATTAGGGCCAAAGGCCAAAAAAAGAAAGAGAGCGAGACAGAGACAAAACAAAAGAAACAGAACAACAAAGAAAACAATGCAACGAAAAGAAAAAAGGAAACAAAAGAAAACAGAGTAAACCTAAAACCCCAATGGAACCCTACTAATTACGGAAACAACAATTGTTTCCTTCTAACCACATCACCCACAAGATGGCAAGTAGAGCCAGTATCCATTTGGTCCAACCAAAGAAGCATCCTCCAACGTGCCATGATCTAAAAAGACGATCAATCAAGGCTAGCATCACCCAGGAGACGCTCGATACCCTGAGAATTCCAGACCAAACTATTTTGGAGAAGGAACAATGGATGGAGAGGTGATCAACTGACTCTTCATCGTTCAAGTAGAGCAAACACATTCGAGAGCACCATCGATCTTTTCTGAAGGTTACAAATAGTGTTTGCAATATTGATAGTATTGGCCAATACTATCAATATCGCATGGACCCGATATGAAACACAAGGGGAACTGTAAAATTCATTGTATCAATGAAAACTATTGCATGTATCATTCAATGCATCATCGATGCGTGGATATATCCGAAAAAATCTCACTGCCCTTTTATAAATATTCCCGATAGCATCAACACATGCGATACATATCGACAATGTTGAGGCAATGCACCCCTCTTCCAAAAATTCGAGAGAAAAAAAAAATGAAAAGAATCCCTTTGTGGCAAGAACTAGACAACTTCTTTTAAGTCATTTGTAGAGAAATCGAAGAGCGGAAACAAGCCACAAACCATTATGTAAGATTGTTGTGACTTGTGTTTTTACTTAGTTCTTTTGCATCAAATCGGTCAAATGGGTTTAGACTTTAGAGTTTTGGTGTGGAAGAAGGGAATTTGTGTAGGGAGGTCATTCCTTCCAACTAGGGGTAGGTGGGTGGTGGGTCAAAGACTCCTCTTTGTAGGGCCTCAAGTTTGTGAAGAGCAGTTTCTAAGGTGGCCCCCTCGATGGAAAGGGGGGTTTCCTTCTCTCTCAGTGATGGGTTTAGACTTTAGAGTTTTGGCATGGAAGAAGGGAATTTATGTAGGGAGGTCATTCCTTCCAAGTAGGGGTAGGTGGGTGGTGGGTCAAAGACTCCTCTTTTTAGGGCCTCGAGTCTGTGAAGAGTAGTTTCTAAGGTGGCCCCCTCGATGGAAAGGGGGGTTTCCTTCTCTCTTAGTGATGCCCATCAGATTCATTTTTGGGGGGATCAGTGGATCCATGAGACACCACTTCTATTGGATCTCCTATTAAGGGCTCGGCTTGCAACAGAAAAGAACAAAATGCGATGGTGGATCTATGCATCTTCTGGCAAGGGATCTTCTATCGGATCTCCTAGTGGATCGATGCTTTTCTAAGAGTGGTAATGCAACGGTGTGATCTCCCCCTTGTCGTAGCAACCCATCAAATGAGGAGGTCGAGGAGTTTCTTAAGCTATTGGATTGTGTTCATAGTTGTTTGCACTCGGTGGGAGAAAAGGATGCAATGATATGGAACAACGAAAAGTCGAGAAACTTCTGAGTCCGCTCCTACAAGATGCTTAGAGGTGCTTTAAGAGGTGAGATTAGCAATCAAACTTCCTTGGTCCTATGGGGCTCCCCCAAGGTGGCGGCATTTGTATGGTTGGTAGGAAGGAAAAGGGTGCTTACAGTGGACAATCTCCATAGGAGGTCAATGGTGTTTCCCAATGTTTGCATGATGTGCATGAGTAGTGCATAGACAGTTAATCACCTATTCATTCATCACAAGTTTGCTCAACAAATGTGGGGTAGGTTTTTTGAGGCATTCAAAACACCATGGATATTGCCTGGGTTTACTGAAGATCTTCTCTAGCCTGGCATGGGGGCGGGATCGACATGAAAGGAAGATGGGTGTGGCAATTGCTTTTTCAGCATTCTCATGGACTCTTGGGGGGAAGAGGAACAACCAGTGCTTCAAAAACTCAAGTAGAATTGTGCTAGAGGTGGTGAGAATGGTGAAGCAGGATGTAGAGGACTAGGCCTCTTGCTCAAAGTCCATAGATGTTTGTAATGTAATTTCTCTTTTATAGTTTGTAGCTTGCTTCCCCCATCTAAGATGTTCTCAGGAGGTGGTTTTTAAAAAAGATCTCGATACCTTTAAAAAAAAAAAGTTGATAAATCATAGTTACGCATGTGTGTACAAAATCATGGATTCGAAGCTCCAATTTTCAAATTTAGGGAATACGCAAGTTTGAAGAAAATTTGTACTGTAAGTTCTCTTTTATAGTTTGTAGCTTGCTTCCCCCATTTAAGATTTCTCAGGAGGTGGTTTTTAACAAAGAACGCATTACCTTTAAAGAAAAGAGTTGATAAATCATAATTACGCATGTGTGTACAAAATCATGGATTTGAAGCTCCAACTTTCAAATTTAGGGAATACGAAAGTTTGAGGAAAATTCAAAAAGCTTCGTTTTTAAACATTTAAATTGCAAGTGGGGTCTCAAAGAGTCAATGGACACTACTTGTAAGCCGATCTACTGATTGGAAAGGTTTCTTGAATTTTTGAAAAAAAAAATATTTTTTAATTAAAAAATTACGAAAATTAATTTTTTAATTTTATTGATTATTTTGCTTCTTCTTTTGTTTTTGTTTTTGGATGTATTGTTTCTGTTTTGGTACTTGTATTGTATGATTTATGAATTATATGAACTCTTTTTGGATATTAAGTGCACCAATTTTGTCAAATAGCGCACAATTTAGGACTAAATATAATGGAATCTTATTAAGCATACTTGGTTTTTGTAATGTTTGAGTTCCAAGTGTGTCATCATGTCTCTTTTAACATCTCATTAAGTTCCATAAAAAAATTCATCATTTTCCCAATGTTTCCCTTAGCATGACATTCTCCAATACAGGCGATATTTCTAATGTCATACCGATATGTTTTCGTATCCCAAGGGTACGATACATGCATTGATACCAATACTGCGAAAACTAATTGCAGAAGCCCTACGCCTATGCTTGAAGGCCTCTTTCGATTGTGGGAAAAGAAAAGAAAGGAAATTAAAACTGTAATAATCACCCAACGATGATTTCCCAAGATTTCCACGAGACATGGATTCCATTTTTGGTGGCTTGAATGGATAGCAAGTGGAAATCTAATAAAACTCTCACGTTAATTACATAATATCTTGTGCATGAGAATTTGACTAGGTTTTTGGGCAGTGATAAAGCTCTCCACATGGCTTTCTCCCTACAGATGGGTCACATTATATGATAGGCAGACAAAATTTTTTCCTAGATGGTCAGAAGTTTCCAAAACAAGAATTTCCATTTCGGCCAGTTCCAGATAGAGTATCAAGTGATGAAGCAATTGAAAAATGTGGCTACTAGGCAAGATGATACCAGATGGCAGCAGGTTTGTTGGACAACTCCAACTTCATGGAGGAGAGCATCTTTTGGCAAGGAACTTTTGGAACATCCTACTCTTTTCGTGGTCGGATTCCCCAAAGGATGGCTTCCGGTAAACTTCTCCAGAATATTCGATAAGACCGGAATCGTCATGGATGTTCACATCCCCCCGGATAAGGATTCGAATCGATATTGCGGTTTTGTGTTTGTTAGGATGAGCTCTGAGGAAGAAGTGGAAAATGCGATCGAGTTGATGAATGGAGAGTACTTAGATGGGTTGAAACTTCGTGTCCAGTGAGCTCGTTTCGTTCCTGAGGTAAAAAATAGGGAGGGCAGATCCAAGTTGGCCAAGGTGAAAAGCGCTAGGAGAAATAAGATTCCGACAGCTACTAAACCACCTATGGTTGATGGCATATCCCAGAAAGACAACTCCGGTTCTTTCAAAGATGTGGTGTTGGGCAAACATCGCTTGACTCCTGATCAAGCCGATGAAGCAGTTTAAGAAAACAGTGGAAACCAGAAGCAGGATCCGAAGCTTGTAACAGGACAGCAGCTTCCTACTACCAAAGAGAAAATAGACAACGAGATAAAGTGGATCTAGACAGAGGCCAACGGGGTTATCCCCACAATCCATGTAAGGCTAGAGGTGATAAAGAAATCATTACATACGCTTCAATGGTCTCTGATCACAGAGACTGCTCCAAAAGCATCTCTCACTCAGATCCAAGGGTGGTTGCAGGGATTTGATATTGCTGAAACAAAATATTCAGCAAGACCCATTGCTGCTAATGTAGCATGGATTAACTTCATATCCGAGGTCTCCTTTCAGAAAGCCCTAAAGGCGAGGATGGTCGGAACAAACCCACTTCGAAAGAGGTATGGATTCTAATCTCGGGAATCCCAATGGAACTCTAGTTTCGAGATATCTTCATGGCCTTAAGTTCAAGTATCGACGAGGTATTATCCATAGATATCATGCTACCAAATCTTGATAGGATGTTAGCATGGCGCGGTTGTGCATCAGGAAGAAATGGAGCATATCCACCCCTAAATCAGCGAGACTCGTTGCTACTAATGTAGTATGAATTAATTTCAGATCCGAGGTCTCCTTTCAGAAAGCCCTAAAGGCGAGGATGGTCTGCACAGACGGCCCTGTTTTGAATCTTAGAGGATGGTCAGAACAAACCCACTTCAAAAGAGAGATCGTGTGGATTATGATATGAGGAATCCCAATGGAACTCTTGTTCCGAGATATCTTCTTGGCCTTAGGTTCAAGTATCAGCGAGGTATTAGCCATAGATCATGCTACCAAATCTGGAGAGGAGGTCGGCATGGCGCTGTTGTGCGTCAGGAAGAAGCGGAGCACATCCATCCCCAAATCCATCAAGGTGATAGTTGAAGAAGAATTGCTTCCAAAGGTCCAGAAACAAGATTCGTGGGGAAGTCCGCTTCAGTGGGGAGAGATTTGGAGAAAACGAACTAAAGAGGAAATCTCCGGTGAGGACGTACAACAGACAATTTGTTAATAACGGAATACATTTTCCTTGCTCCCCTATCCCTCCAAACAATTCCCCTACCACGTGTCAACAACCCATTCAAGTTTCAACGAGTCGGTGAGGAGTGGTCGAATAAGGAACCCATTCTTAGATGCACAGTGCTCCAAGGGAGAAGGGGGCAATGGATGCTCCAACCCAAACCTCTATTCAGACCCAAGCCTGTTTGCTGGGAGATCAGGTTTGGTCAACAATGGCAGGCTCGCATTGCCTCGACAGTGGTTTGGGATTATGTGTAGCAACAAAAGTGTGCCTCTGCTTGGGAATTCGGCTAAGAGTTTTTCCGAAGCTCCCTCCAAACCTCCAAGTCTTTTTAATGCTCCCGATCCAGGACTCGATGCTCCGTTTACTACCGACACGTCTTTTTCCACACGTGAGATCGAAGAAAAATCGCCCACTCTTTCGACACGTCAGGATACTCTGAACCTTGAGCTTCCTCTCGTGTGCCTTCCCACACATGCAGATCACTTGCATATCCAAACTCGTGTGCCTCCCTCTCCCTCATGCGACTATCCTGACTCATTCCTTGAGGGGTTTTCAGATCCTATTGCTATATGCAATTCTACCGTAAGTCCCCTTAGCTCCTTGGAAGCTATCGAGCTCGAGTCTAAAGCTTTGAAGGCATCGCCCCCCACAAATGCCGAGAATCCCCTCAAATCCACATTTCAGCAAGTCAGCAGGGAGATTTGGGTGACCACAAAGAAATAGGAGAAAGGAGGAGTGGAAAAAGGAGTCCCCTTAATATGTGGAAAAAGGAGGTGTTAGGCACAAGGGAATCAAAATTTGAATCGATTTTGGGAAAAAATCATGATTTCGATCTCAAAGAAGAAGCAGGTAATCTGTCGGAAGTAGACAAACTTGAAAGAGCAGATTTGAAGCTAAAGTATCTCTCCTACTCCAAAGAAGAGGAAATCAAGTGGAGGTAACAATCAAGAGTTTGTGGTTAAAGGAGGGGGATAAAAACACACAGTTCCTTCATAGTATGGCTAGTGCTCAAGCCAAGGTTAACAAAATCAGCAGCTTGGTCGTCGATGGCATTAGAACTTCGAATAAAGATCAGATTTGTGATGCAGCCATCAGATTCTACAACTCCTTGCTCTCTTGCGATTTTTGGAGGAGGCCAAGGTTGGATAACATGTCTTTCCCCCGCCTCTCAGCTGTAGATACGGATTCAATTGAAAAACCATTTTCAAAGGAAGAAGTTAAATCTGTTCTAGATTCAATTTGTGGTGATAAGGCCCCCTAGGCCCAATGGTTTCCCGATAAGGTTTTATCAGATTTTTTGGACAATGGTCAATGGCGACATTATGGACTTCTTTCACGAATTCTTTGATAGAAGCCGCCTCTCCAAAGATCTCGAAGCTGCCTTTGTTGTCCTTATCCCAAAGACTGAAGGCATGGAGACGTTGAAAGATTTTGGCCTTATAAGTCTTATTGGGAGTCCGTACACAATCCTTGCCAAAGAACTCGCTTCTATGTTCAAGAGTGTTTTGTCATCAATAATTTCATAAAATCAAGGAGCTTTCATAGCTGGCAAACAGATCCTCGACACCACTCTTAAGGCTCATGAATGCATAGATTCCAAACATAGGCAAGGAAATGGCAGCATTGTTCGCAAGTTAGCCATCGAGAAGGCCTACGATCACATAGATTGGGAGTTTTTGGACTATATGCTCGATAGAATCGGTTGCGGAGCTAAATGGAGAGGATGTAATGCGGGGGCATTGTCACACCAAACTCGAGTGGGGTAGCCTGTGGAGGCGAGGACACACACAGGGTGGGCAGCTCGTGTGAGGTGGGTGGCTCGTGGACCCAGGCCCCACATGCGCCAGTGGCTCGTGGATTCGAGCCCCACCCATGGACTCAGGTGGCTCGTGTGATGCGTACCCATGGACTTGGGGCTCATGAAGAAGAGTTCAACTGAGGACCTAACCCATGGACTTGGGGCCTAGGCTATGAGATAAAGGAATTGATTCGCCACGCTCTATCAGTTCAAGCTTTTAGAGCAAGTGGTTAGTTGTCCAACATCAAATTGGTACCAAGGCGGAAGGTCCCATGTTCAAGACTCCTCACTGGGGGTGATTAATGCGAGGGCATTGTCATACCGAACTCAACTGGGGTAGCCTATGGAGGCGGGGACACACTCGAGGTGGGCGGCTCGTGTGAGGGGGGTGGCTCGTGGACTCGGGCCCAACCCGCGTGGGTGGCTAGTGGATTCGGGCCCCACCCGGGGACTCGGGTGACTTGTGCGATGCATACCCATAGACTTGGGACCCACGAAAGAGGGTTCGACCGAGGACCTAACCCATGGACTTGGGGCCTAGGCTATGAGATAAAAGAATTGATTCGCCATGCTTTATCAGTTCGAGCTTTTAGAACAAGTGGTTAGTTGTCCTGCATCAGGTTGGATCCAATTGTGTATCCAATCCCCTTTCTTTTCCATTTTGCTTGATGGGTCCCCATTCGGTGTTTTCAAGTCTTCTCGTGGCATCAGGCAAGGAGACCCTTTATCTTCTTATCTCTTCGTGGTCATTGGGCAAGCTTGTAATAGGATGCTCTATAAGGCAGAAGAGAATGTCTAATTCATGGTTTCAAGGTATATGAATTGGGAATGCAAGTTAGCCACCTCCAATATGCGGATGATACAATCCTCTTTTGTGACGGAGATTTCACTTCAGTCGATTATCTTCGAAAAGTTGTGGTTTACTTTGAAGCAGTTTCGGGCCTTAGCGTCAATATTTCCAAAAGTGAGAAACTAGGAATTCATATATCCTTTGGCGACCTTCAGCATCTAGCTAATGTTTTCGGATGCAAAAGGTGAGCTTTCCTCTCCTCTTATCTCGGGCTGCCCCATTGTATAGGTAAACCTGCCAAGCATATTTGAGATAAGGTCATTGAGAGAATCAAAAGAAAATTGTCGTGGAAGCATCGTTCCTTTTATTTGGAAGGATGGTTCTCTCATCAAAACGGCCTTTTCCAATATGCCCATCTATTTCTTGTCCCTCTTCAAATGTCCAAAGTTTGTGTTGCTCTCTACAAAAATTGCAGAGGGATTTCTTTTGGAAAGGCATCGGGGTCAAGAAGAAATTCAGTTTGCTTAAATGAGACGAAGTGTGCAAGCCGATTGATGAGGGACTCTCCTTGGAAAGTGGCATTAGAGGTTCGGTTCTAAATCAGGTTGAATGTGGACGGAGATCCTTTCTCTCAAATATGGTTCTCAGTTGGGCGGATGGGGCATAAAACCTTCATCTTTGTATTGTGCATCATATATTTGGAAGGATATCGCTACTATCGAGCACCTTTTCTGGTAGGGTACTTCATTCGCGTTGGGAAAGGGAAACCAAATTCGCTTTTGGATCGACAACTGGTGTGGGTATAGCCCTTTGCAGGATCATTCCCGTGTTTGGCCCACCTTGCCTCTAATCGCCTCATTTCCGTGGATCGTTGCTTTTTGTTTATAGGCGGGTCCGTAGTATGAGCTCCTTGTAGGCATAATCTGTCGGATGTCGTAGTTGGCAAGCTTCTTAAGCTCCTAGATCATTTAAAGCTCCATATGCCCTCAGTTTGGAAAGTCCACCCTTCAGGTCTTTTCTCTGTTCACTCCTGCAATTTGATATGTTCTTCGCCTTCATCCCGCTCGTTCCCCTATCTTCAGTGGTCCTATGGTGCTCCCCCAAGGGTTGCCACATTTGTGTGCCTTTGTTCAGTTTGAGAGGGTAAAGGATGTCTCCTTTGTGGTGGTTGTGCTGCATCGGTGGAGTTTCGATGGCGAACAGTTGCTAGTTCAAAGAGCCAGATACGATGCAAAGATGGTAACCACCAAATCTTGAAGGTGGAGAAGAAGAAGAAATGGAAGGCAATAGGGAAGGGAGAGCAGGATGGGGTGGAAGGCACATTTGAAGCAAGGGACGTGCTTCATCAAGAGGTTAGGCAAGGAAATCATTCAAGGATGCAGTGGTCCAGGGGGCTCCGAAGGGGATCTAGATGGTGAGAAATGCCTAGTGGAGTAGCGCCGGACTCGAGGAAGGAGCGTGGCTATGGAGGGAGTCAACCTGCGCGGGGTCTCGCGGTGTTCATGAACCCAATGTGATAGAGAATGCACGAGAGAGGGTTGGAACCACCCTGGACGAGATGAGGGGGTGGATGTCTGACAATGGGGGAATGGAGGAAGCAATTTTCTCTCAAGCCCCTATCACAATTGGAATTTTGACTATCCCTCGGACTAATGGTGGAGATCGATTGAGTTATACTTGTCGGAGCTCTCTTCAACGAAGGTCCTATGAAATGGTTGTATCGGTGGGAAGAAAGGTCGATGTTTGGGTAAGTGATAGTGGCATCGACTATGGGGGATACCACTAGAGTAGTGGTTCTCCAGTGCTTTCAAGACGATCAGATCCTGCATTGGCAAGGTGTTGATGATCAATTTGTTAACGGAGTCGGGATCGAATATAGGGGCGGCTCAAATTTTTGTTAGAAGGAAGAGGTCAATAGCAACTCCGAACACAATTTTAATCATGGTGGGGGAGGAGTGTCTCTATTCGAGTGGTGAAGGAGGACCCAAGAGCTGGAGGCCGGAGGTCGAAGTGGGGCAGAGATCATTGCATCGCGAGGCAAGGGGGAGCTCGGGCGAGGCAATGGTGGACGTCGGTGCATGCGCCTTGCACTCCCGAAGAGTACTAAACGGGGTGATGGATACATGTCGCTCATTCGGTAGCATCCATGCAACAAGTACCCTCTCGTAGGACAATGTGTGGCATTGATGGGGGCGTTTCCTTAGAGGCGATAGCCAGTGTTTGTATTGTCGATGAGAAATTGATATTATCGTCGAACCAGCGACATTGAAACCCCAAAGATTCGTTTCTCTTCCTATTATCGACGACATTTTTGACTTTATCAAAAAAAAATCGGCGATTTCAGCGACAACTCTCCCTACCAATCCAGAAATCCGAAATAAATATTAAAAAAAAAGTATAGAAAAAAAGATCTGATGTCAGCAAGTTTTGGGGATTTTGGTTGGAATTTGAAAAAGAAGATAATTTGAGAGAAGATTTAGGGAATATTTTAAGAGAAAACTGGATTTCGTCGCCGCAGCGGGTTTACCGGAGAAGAGAGGCTTTCGTTTTTACGAAAAGCCCTTTCAACTCATATTCTTAATGGAATGCATTAGGTGCAACTTTGACTTTACAAAATACAGTGTGGCCCTTATGGTGGGGCCCACCTTGATGTATGTATCATATATCCATGCCATTCATAAGTTTTTCTAGATCATTCTATGGCGTGTTAAAAAAATGAAGCTGATCAAAATCTCAGGTGGACCCTACTCTAAGAAACAGTGATGGTTGAACCTCCATCATTAAAATCTTCTTAGGACCCACCGTAATGTTTCTATAATGTTTATTTTCCATCCAACCTATTCATAAGGTCACATAAAACTAGATGAAGGGAAAATAAAAAATACCAGATTAATCTAAAACTGATGTGACCCATGAGAAGATCATAATGGTCAATCACCATTCTTTTCCGTAGTATGGTCCACCAAAGATTTGAATCTGCTTAATTTTTGGGGCTCATGCCCTATAATGATTTTTAAAAATGGATGGACGGCGTGGATATTCAATAAATACATTCAGGTGGGCCCCACTATAAGTGTAGCACCGTCTTGGATTGGGTCAAGGCCGCACCTAATCTGCTCCCCTTATGGCCATGGAATTAACGATGTGGATGGGAGTTCGTAGGGCCTACCTTGTTGTATGCATTGCATATCAACACTGTCCATCTCTTTTAACAACTTATTTTAGGGTATTGTCCCAAAAATGAAGCAGATACAAATTTCAGCTAGACCACACCACAAGAGACAATGATCATTGAACGCCCACCATTAAAAACTTCCTGGGTTCACTGTGATGTTTATTGGTCATCCAACATGTTGATAAGTTCATACAGACTTGGATGGAAGGGAAAAAAATAAAAATCACCTTGATCCAAAAAATTTGTGGCCCACAAAAGGTTTTTAATGGTCATTAACCACTATTTCATGTAGTGTGGTCCACATCCACCTGAAATTTGAATCTACTTCATTTTTGGGACCATCACCTAAAATAAGCTGGAAAAATAGACGGACAGCATGGATATACCATGCATACATCGAAGTGGGCCCACGGTCAGGGTCCCACCCACATTAATGGCTTGCAACAATAAAATTTATATCTATTTCATTCTGCATCGCAGCAAAGTGGCACTGGTTACAGAAAAGGACTCGCATACATCCTGTCAGAGAGGCCCACCATGATGTTTGTGAGAAATTCATTTCATCTATTCATTTTTTCAGACCATGTTTGGGCATGAGCCCAAAAATCAAGTAGATCCAAAGCTCCAATGAGCCACACGACATGAAACGGTGAGGATTAAATGTCCACCGTTGAAACATTCGTGGGGCCTTAGAAACTTTGGATTAGGTTTTTTTTTTTTCTTTTAGTTCATCCTTGTGGTATGATCTTATGAATAGTTGGGACACTATGAACGGTTTGGATTGCATAAATACATCACTGTGGACCACAAAACGTTTTAAAGGTAGGCAGCCCCTTTTCACTATTTCGAGTCGTGTGGCCCATTTTAGTTTCGAATCCACCAGATTTTTGGTCTCATATTTTAACGTGAGCTGCCAAAGCAAGATGAATGGGGTGGATTACTCACAAACTTCACAATAGGCCCCACATGGATAAGTCACGACCATTAAAATGTCACATAAGCCCACTTGTGATATTGGCCCGCAACAGCAGAGAGAGAGAGAGAGAGAGAGAGTGAGAGAGAATGAATGAATTAGGTGCAGCCTGCCTCATCAAACACAATGTTGCCCTCATAGTGGGGCCCACCATGATGCACATATTGTATATCCACACCATCCATACATTTTTTTTCAAATTAGTTTAGGACATGGTCCAAAATTAAAGTAGATCCGTAGATCCGAATCTAAAGCGGACCAAAACACAAGAAACAATGGTGATTGACCATTAAAAAGTTCTTATGTGCCACAATAATTTCAAATCAAGATGATATTTGTTTTTTTCCCTTCATCCAAGTTTGTGTGACCTTATTCACAAGTTGGCTTGCCAGTAAACATTAAAGTGGGCCCTAAGGAGTTTTTCATGGTGGATGTTCAAACACCACTATTTCTTATGGTGTGGTCCACCTGTGATTTGGATCTACTTAATTATTTTCAGGTCATCCTCCAAAACGAGATGGAAAAAAGGATGGACAGTGGATATACAATACATACATAAAGGTGGGCTCTAGAAATGTGTGCTTTTTTAGTTCATTTGCTTTTACGTGTCTTAATTATTTTATGTGAGCTGCATTTGTATTATATAAACTCATTTTAGTTACTATTAGAGTGATTTCTTACGGCAACGCATGCTTTTAGGCTCTCATTTCATGAAAACTTATTATGAATGCATTCTTTTTGCAAGTTTTTTATTCCTAGATATGTAAATGTGTATTTAGGTATATCCTAAATTTTCACTGCAAAAATCTACCATTTTCCCCATGTTTCCTCCATTTTCTGCACATTTCCGGCTATTGGTGATAACGATATTATATCTTTATCTCTGACCAGCGAAACTTGTAGCGATACCGACAACTCGAACACTAGCGACAGCAGAAAGCGGTTCTGTCGTTAGGAGAGAGGCAGGGGCTCAACACGTCTCCTTGACGGTAACACTCCGTCAGTGGTGACAACAAAGGGTGGCTCAAGCGTTAGTCGAGACGATTCGGATGTGACACATGGCAAGCTAGCAAGAAGGGTCAACGGAGGTGTGGAGTCTGGAGTGTAGGCTTAGGCTCTAGTGTTGGATGTTTGGGTGCCAAATGAAGGTTCAAAAAGGAGAAACGCTTTCGAGGTGTGTGTCCAATGCAACGGCTGACTGTCTGGCCACGAAGGGCTCACCACGTACCCCGAGTGATGTGGGCAACATCAGACTCTCACCCGTGCCTAAGCTACTTCATCCTGCGGCTTGTGCATGGTTATCTAATATCCAAGTCGCATGCGAACAAGTCGCCCTCCCTCCAAGTGGCCCCTAGTGGGCGCGTGGAGTTAGACCTTACCTTAAGCTAATCGAGGTCTCCAAGGTTAGTTGGGGAAGGTGACCAAGTGGTGAAAGCTAGCGGGAATAGATGGCTCAAGGTGGCGATCAAAGTAAGCAAAATGGTGGGCATTACTTTTGATGACAAGGTAGAAGATTATTATGTGCACAAGATCCTAGCAAAAATGGAGGCGTCAAGATTTCAGGTGGTTTTGGTGAGAGTTGTATCTAAAAATCAAGGTGCTTTATTGTAGCCAAATAGATCATCGATAATGTTCTTACAATGCATGAGTGTGTCAACTCTAGGTACAAGGAGGGAGGTAAAGGTATAGTTCGTAATTGGATTTGGAGAAGGCCTAAGATCATGTTAATTGGAAGTTTTTGGATTACATGTTGAGGTGGATGAGTCGTGGGCCGAGACGAAGAGGGTGGATTGAGAAGTATCAGTTCAGCTCGCTTTTCTATCTTGGTGAATGCATCTCTCAAAGGGTTCTTTAAGCCTACAAGGGGAATTCGGCAAGGCGATCCTCTCTCCCCCTATTTGTTTGTGGTGGTGGTCAAGGCTTTGGGAAGATGTTAGCTAAAGGGTAGGAGGTTGGCCATTTTTTGTGGGTTTGGGGTGGATAAAGTGAATCCCCCAATATCCCATCTCCAATTCGCCAATGATACGCTTCTCTTCTGTGAAGCTGACGAGGCTATAGTGGAAAAGTTGGGAATGATCATCCTATGTTTCAAAGCCGTATCGGATCTCAAAATGAACGTGGACAAAAGCGAGATCTTGCGGGTGCACGTCTAGGGAGGTGGTGGCTCAGTTGGCAGGGGTTTTTTGTTGCCAAGTGGGCACCTTTACCTAGACCTATCATGGGTTTCTTTCTTGTATTGGGAAGCGGGCAAAGCACTTATGGTACACAGTGGTGGAGTGGTTTGAAAGAAAGTTAGCTAGATGGAAATGTCAGTACTTATCTCTTGGAGGGTGGATAACTTTCATAAAGTCAACTCTATTAATTTTCCTTACTTCTTGTCCCTCTTCAGATGTCTAAAGTCAATTCTCGTCGAGCTGGAAAAGCTAAGAAAAGATATTTTTGGTAGGAATCGGATGAGAAAGAAATTTCGCCCCTTGAGGTGGGAAGAGGTGTGCAAACTGTTGGAATAGGGGGTTGGTATTAGAGACTTGGAGACATTGAGCCGGGTTCTTTGGGGAAAATTAAAAATGGTTGCGTTGTTTTGGGAAGGAAGACTCATTGTAGAGAGAGGGTCATCACAAGGAAGCATGGATGCCAAGAGAAGGGAAGACAAGTTAAAGATTGCTCCCTATACAGGGCTTCTAGGTTGTGGAAGGGAATCTCTTCACAAAAGGAGGGAGTCAGAGTTGGCGTTGGCTTCTCCCTTGGAAATGGGGAGAAAATCCATTTTTTGTAGGACGTGTGGGCCGAGACTCTCCTCTTTAGGTCATGTTCCAAAGAATTGCTCCTCTCTCCTTAGAAAAGAATATTTTAGTTTCCAAATGCTTCTATTTTGTTGGAAACTATGTAGTTTGGTCCCCCTTCTTATTGCAAAGACATGCTGGATGAGGAAGTGGAGGAATTCGTGAGGCTTCTTGGCCATCTTCAATTGTATGTGCCGGCGAGAGAAGAATGGGACAAGATGATTTGGCTAAGGAATAAATCAGGCTACTTCTCAGTATGTTCCTTCTATGATTCTTTTCGTAACCCGCTAAGGATTGCTCAGTTTGTTCATATAACCCACGTGTAGCACTATGGGGCCCCTCTGAAAGTAACGCGGCCTTTGGTTGGTCGGTTGGAAGTAAGAGGATCCTTACAATGGCCAATCTTCAATGAAGATCCATGTGCATGTTGTGCATGGCTGATGTAGAGCCAACCAACCATCTTTTCATCCATTGTAAGTTTGCTTCGGAGATGTGGAGTTGCTTTATTAGGTCCTTCAACGTGTCTTAGGCTATGCCTGAATCGGTTGAGTTACTCACGAGTTGGCACGGTGAGAGAATCGGGAGGCAAAAGACAACCCTTTGGAGATTGGTTCTACTTGCCATCTGGTGAGCGATTTGAGGAAGATATGGTAGATTTTTTTGCAATGGTTCAAGCAAGGAGGCGAAGGTGTTCTCGAAGGCTAAATCTTTTATTCTGGAATGGGCTTCTAAAGTTCTAGTATAAAGTCCTTAGGAGATTGTAATTTAGATTTTTTTTTTTTTTTTTTTTTTTTGGCTTGTTTGTAGTTTGTTTCATCGTGCTGTTTCTATAAAAAAAAAATTGTTACCCTTAAAAAAAAACCATTAAAATTGGTCTTTTATCAAAGTTGATGGATAGTTGATGGTTAAATCTCCCTTAGGCCAACATGGGTTCACTCGACATTGAACAACCGAAAAAATCTGCAGAAGTTGCAAATAGATCTTTTCTAGAAAGGTGAAAAGGCCCATTTAGACCGAGAGGTAAAATGTTGTGAAGCACACTCGCACCCCTTACAATGTGGGGCATATGGAAAGGAGGGAAATAGAAGAATATTTGACAATATCACATCAACCTAATTTATTCAAAAGGGTTGAGAAATCAATGAGTATGTTTCCAATAGATTTAAAGATAGAACAATGAAGTAGAGAGGTGCCTTTGAAATTTTGTATGATTGCAACATGCCTATGAACTTAAGGGAAGTCTGTACATGACAACCATTCAAAAAATTATACATTATTGCCTTCTCTTTTTTAGTGTTTTTAACCAGTCATGCATCACTTAAAGCTTCCTACTTGGTGCAACAAAGAAGACACTGACACATCCAGCAAATCCTTCAGAAAAGCTCTTCAAAAAAAGAATAGAATAAGAATTTTCAGAAACGCTTTCAACCGAACAGCAGAAAAATTAGCAAGGGCTTCAACCATATATCAAAGGGGCTTCAAATCTAGACACACATGATTCAAAAAAAATGGGGGGGGGGGGGGGGGGGTGTCAGCCGAGAGCGACCCCCTTCTCACAAATCACAACAAATCGGTGAGGAAAAGGCCTTATGACTCTCGAAACATTAAAAAAAAATGAAAAGAAAAAAAGAATGTGAAGGAAAAATGGTTAATAAGAAGTTATGTAGGGAATGAAGGGAACCACCAAAAATTAGGAGGAAAGGGAAACATCACTTGTTGAGAAAGATTTAAAGAAGATTATGAAAAGAGGAAAGAAAGATAAGAAGATTAGGAAAGGAAGGAAACACCACTTGTTGAGAAAGATTAGAAGAATAAAACTCATAGAGCTAAGAGGAAAAAGAAGAGGAAAAGGAAAGAAAGAAGAAGAAAAAACCCTAGGAGCACCCCAACTCCAATACCATGTCAGAGAAGGAGAGAATTTGAGTGAGAGAGAGAGAGAGAGAGAGAGAGAGAGAGAGAGAGAGAAGAAGCTTGTGGGGCTAGGATGTCCAGCCCTACTTTATTTATAATAATAAGGGAATTGTACAATTACATATATGCCCTTAGGAGGAAAAAACTAAAGAAAGATGAAAAATAAGGAAAGCATAAAAATAAAGATAAAACAAAAAAAATGCTAAGATTAAGGCCCAAGTGTATGTACCTATGGGCCCAATCATAAGCCCACACGCACATACACCTACAAACCTAAACCATTTAACTCTAGTAAGTTCATGCCCTAACTCACCAAACATTTAGTGTTTGCCTTTTGCCACTTAAGGCCGTACCGGTGTTCTCTTACAGTTATAACTTATTCATACCAGTGACCTCACACGTCCTCTGGCTAACTAACAAAGCAAATAAAATAAATGTCCCTTGGTTTATTAATGTAACAAAGAAGTTAAAATTTGCAGTAAGGGAAAAAAAATGGGATGATCTGAAATAGTGCTAGGCACACAAAAATCGTGCAATAGTGATACACATGAAAATAGATTTTTCTTTGTGCTTACCAAGCGGATGTTATTCAGATTTCCCTTGGCTTTGAGGGTTTCAACATCTCGATCCAACTGATGTTTCCAATCCACAAGGAGGACCTCATCCTGCAGTAGATTGCAAGCAACCATCAAATATTGTATTATATACAAATCAATTACATGGACCAACAACCTGACACTCCCAAATTAAGCACCTGTGGCATGTGTACTGTAACTTTATTGGGGAAAAGCTTGCACAATATCTTCGTCGTCTTTTGAACTTCCTTCCCTCTTTCATGTAATCTCCCAAAACTATCCTGAGAAAAGTCAAAGGATGATGTCAATAAATGGACAAGCTTGATAGATTTTTCATTTTATAATCTGGTGATCAAGTAAAGAGGCAGATCATAGCTACCTTCCAAAATCCCCACAATTGTGAGAAATCCAAATGATAGGAGAAATAAAAGAAAATTCCAGCAACTAAATAACTGAAACAAAACCTAATCAGATGTGTGGCTATCCATTTGAAAACCCCACCATTGTGAGAAATTCCAATGATAATTAAAAAAAAAAAAAAATTTAAAAAGAGGTAAAAGAAATGACAGGCAAGTAAATAACTGAAACAAAACCCAATCAGATGCAGGAAATTGCACAAGAAACAGATGTGGGAAGCAATGCAGGTAACAAATGTGGTTAACGAGGTGAGAAATGGATGTGGAAAATCTCCATTTTACAAATTTGTCACAGTTAGCCATAAGTATTGAATGAATGCAGGTAACAGCTGTTATGGGTCTTTTTTTCCATAACAATCGTTACAAGTCATTTTTTCCATAACGGCTATTACGGCCATTACGACCCTGTAACATGTAACGGTTGCCACCTTTACATAATGGCCGTTACAGCATACCATATTCACCACCCACGTCCCTTTGGGCCTTATCCTTGCCTTTTAGAGACTTTAACTTGTACAAACTCGCTCCTAGCCAGCGCAGTTCTTGGTCTCCATTGCACATGACCAAACCATCTAAGTCTGCTTTCCTTCATTTATTACATGTTGGTGCTACTCATGAATTCCTTCGAGTGCATTCATTTCTAATTCTATCCTCCCTCATCTTGCCATTCAACTATCTGAACATCCTCATTTCAGCTACACTCATCTTATGAAGTATGAACATGTTGTTCCTTAACTGCCCAACATTACATCCCATAAAGCATGGTTGGTCTTATAGCTATCCTCTAAAAATTTCCCTTTCAGTTTGAGTGATACACAATGACCACCTAAAACTCCAAAGGGAAATCTCCATTTCTTCCACCCTACTTGAATTCTATGGGCAACATCCTTCTCAAATCTCTCCACTCTCATGAACTATTGACCCAAGATATTGAAAATTGTCATTTTGGGAAACTTTTTGGTCAGCAATCTTAACTAATTCCTCCTAGCCACTCTTATTGTTACTAAAATTGCATTCCATATACCTCGTTTTAGTCCGACTAATTTTAAATCCTTTAGATTCTAAAGCACCCATCCATAAATCTAGCTTTGTGTGTACGCCCTCCCTTGTCTTGTCAATAAAAACCATGTCATCTGCACACATCTTATCATCTATAGGTGCTACTCCTAACTTCCCTTGAATGCATTCATTTCTAGTTATACCCATCCTTGTCTTGCCACCAATCCATCTCAACATCCTCATTTCAGCTACACTCATCCTATGAACATGGTGTTCCTTAACTGCCAAACATTTTGTCCCATAAACCATGGATGATCTTATAACTACCCATAAAACTTTCCTTACAATTTGAATGGGTATACGAAGATGACATAAAATTCTAGAGGCACATCTCCATTTCTTCCACATAACTTGAATTCTATGGGCAACATCCTTCTCAATTTTCCCACACTCAAGAATTATCAACCCAAGATATTGAAAGTGACCATTTTGAGAACTTCTTAGTCAACAATCTTAATTAATTCCTTGTTTCCACTCTTATTGTTACCAGAATTACACTCACTATACTCTGTTTAGTCCAACTAATTTCAAATCCTTTAGATTGTAAATCACCCCTCCATAAATTTGCTCTGTGTTTATGCCTTTCCTTTTCTTGTCAATCAAAATTATGTCATCTGCAAACAACACACACCATACAAATGCCCCGTTAACACGTCCATAAACCAATGCAAAAAATAAGGAATGGGCTCAATGCCTACTCCTAGCCTACATTAATTGGGAACCGACCTGTCTCTTCACTAGATCCCTCATACATATCCCTAATCATGTGAATATATCCTCTTGAAATTCCTTATTTCCCAACACCCACCAAATTAACTCTCTGAGGACTAGGGTTGTCAATGGGTCAAGCTGGCGCGTCTGGCTTTTGGGCCTAGCCTACCTCGGGTCAGGCTTGGGCTAGAGTATTAGGGGCTTGGGCTTAGAATTCAAGCATGTTTCTCACTAAGGTGGGGTTTAGACTATGTACCACAAGCTCGTCAACCTGGCCCAGCACAGCCTAGCCCATTAGGGTTTCCAATGGCAATTTTGTAATATGCACAATATGTAAACATCTTTATTTAGTCCTGCTCTACATGTCTCATTTATTCTTATAAATATGTACCACAGTACTTTCCACCATTCGCCTCGCACTTTTATCAATCTTACAATCTTATTAAACAACTTTGTAATGTAGGGGCATTTTCGCACCGGGCTCAAGTGGGGGTAGCCTGTGTGAGGCGAGGGCACACTCGGGTTGGGCGGCCCGTGTGAGGCAAAACCCATGTGAAGTGGGACCCACAAAGGAGGGTTTGGCCAAGGGCCTGGCCTGGTCTAGGCTATGAGATAAAGGGATTGATTCGCCACGCTCAATCAGTTCGAGCTTTTAGAGCAAATGGTTAGTTGCCCTGCGTCAAATTGGTATCATAGAGGGAGGTCTCGTGTTCAAGACTCCTCACCAGGGGTGATTAATGCAGGGGCATTTTTACACCAGGCTCGAGTGGGGTAGCCTGTGTGAGGCGGGGGCACACTCGAAGTGGGCGGCCCATATGTGGCGGTGGCTATGTGTGAGGCAGAACCCATGTGAAGTGGGGCCCAAGAAGGAGGGTTCGGCCAAGGGCTTGGCCTGGCTTGGCCTAGGCTATGAGATAAAGGGATTGATTCGCCACACTCTATCAGTTCAAGCTTTTAGAGCAAGTGGTTAGTTGTCCCGCATCACTTTGTCAACCAAAATAACACAATATCTCCAATACACTTCCAAACCTCTATTGGTATACCATCCAGTTCGAGGGCCTTTCCTATTTTCACCTTTCTCAAAGCTTTTTTCACTTCTGATCTCTCCAACGCCATTTGATTTTATAGTCCCTTCTATTCCTATGCTCTTAGAGTGGTTGTTATTTAGCAATGAAAATAGGTTCTCCACCTTTCATTGATTTTATTGTCCATAACTAGTATCCTCTAGTTATCGCTCTTAATGCATCTAACATGATCAAGGCCTCTAGCCTTCCTCTCTCCCATTTTTGCAAGTTTGAAGACACCTTTACCCAGTGTTTTAAATTGCGAATAGCGTGTAGCATAGCCTTCACCCCTCTGAAGCGTGAGGCGTAAGCTACATAGCGTGTGGCGTAAGCTACACACTACTTAGATTTTTAATCAAGGTTGCACCAAATTAGATGATTAGTAATAAAATTTGACAAAATTTCATAACACGCTAGATAAAAGTGATTAAATATAAAAGTGAAGAAAGAGCAACAAAACTTACTTAAAACTATTTCTTATATTATTTTAGTAAAAGCATTGAAAAGACTAACTAATTTTCATTGAAATAGAAAAATGTAACAAATCATTAAAAACATTATTGATTTTATTGTTATAGTGAAAAATGACTTGTAATGTGAGCTATGTAGCGTGTAGCGTATCCAAATTAATCATGTAGTGTAGGCTACATGCAACTTAAGCTATTTTCATGAGCTACGTAGCGTTTAGGCTAAGCTACGCTACGTAGCGTAAGCTACACGCTACATAGCGTAGCTATTTAAAACACTGCCTTTACCTTGTCCCCAATCTATTGTAAAGATCACCATAAGCCTTAATTTTAGCGTCACTTTTTACTACTTTCTTAGCAATCTTCTTGGCATTTCTATATTGTTCAAAATTTTCATCATTTCTAGTCCCTTGCCAAGCTTTGAAACATGAGTGTTTCTTGTGAATAGTTTTTTGTCCATCATCGTTCAACGATCAAATTTCCATATAGGATTGGCTTTTCCCTCTAAAAACTCTGAAAATTTCTTTTGCCACTTTTCTAATACATTCAACCATCTCATTCCTCATAAATATAATTCTTCCTTGGCATTCCACTTTCCTTGGTTTTGTTTTTTGGGGATGGCCATCCCCTTTGTATTTATTTGTATTTTTTAGCCATTTGCCACTCTTTCTAATAAAATCATCAACTTCCAGAAAATAAAAATAAAAAAATACTGGACACCTATCTGAAAAATATAAATAAAAAATCAGAAAAATTAAAAACAAAATCACCAATCACCCATTTCCTATCAATATTCACCAATAGTAGTAATGCATATCACGATATTAGCAGTCAAGAACTTGTGTTGTATACATATCATCATGGTGTTAAAGGATTCTTGTATTTACCTTTTGCCTTTCAAGAAATTTACCATAAAAACATACAAGAGTAATTCAATAATTTACGTTCTTTTTACCTTCTTTCATGTTGGGAGAAGTGGCATTCGATTCTGTTGGTCGAGGAAAAAGATACCTAGATTTATTTGTTTTGGGTTTTTGGATTTCAAAATCATCAAAAATCATCTCTCTCTCTCTCTCTCTCTCTCTCTCTCTCTCTCTGACAAAATTGATGGGTTTTTTTAATAGGGGATGGCCTTTTACATGATTTAAATTTTAAATGGGAAAGTTGACTTTAATGTAAGAGAAATGCTCCAATGCTCTCAAATCACCATAAGTCATAGTTTTCCTAGTAACATCGGGATACCTTAAGTCCAACACATTGTCCAAACCGTTCGCTATATCCAATGCGCATTTCATGAGCTAACATGCAAACAACACCCCACTCTAACAAATATTAACCATTTGATTTATGAACATTAATATGGACAATTGCACAAACATAGGTCCAATCAACTATTTGATCCATAAATTTGTTAGATCCCATCATGGATTGCCTATGATATTAAAGATTTGCTTTTGTTAGGCAATTACAGCCATCCCATCCATCTCTTGGAAAAGGTATGGCTAGAGAAAATAAGGCCAAAGCAAGAATTTGGATCATCTTATCAGTGCAATTTTGGCATGACAGTCCATAAAATGTGTTCTGGATTGAATAGACAGTTCAGATTGATCGATTGGGCTGTCCAAGTGAATTGCAACTAGGAGCAATGGCAAGCACTGGAGCATTTTTCTCTTAATGTAATTTTAGGCCCCATTTATGCAATTCATAATAATATTAAATTTATTTTTTTTAGAGAGAGAAATAATATTAAATTTGATATGATAATTGTATGTGATTCATGCAGATTTACATTGAATTGTAAATTGTACAATTTGACAACATAGCTATGAGGCCATGAAAAAATCTTTTAATGAGTTTATTATTATTATATGAAGAATCAAATAAATGGCGGGATGGCGCATGATCACAATGGCAATTTTATGGAATATATGGGGTGAGCATAATAGGCGGTGCTTTCTTAATAAAAGATGATCTTGGGAGTAAGTAGTTTGGAAATCCAAAAGGAATGTGATAGAATGGATATCTGGGGCAGAAAATGTAAACAAGGACGTAGTATCATACTTGCTTACTTTGTAATGTTTTTGGGTTGTAATTTTTCCATTTAGTTGAGCGGCTATTCAATAAAAATTTGTGTTTGACCTTAAAAAAATCGAAAAAATCTTTGAATTTAAAATCACATAATGAAACCCTAGACCTGGTCCATTTATTCATACATCATAAGTTCATGCGGGCTGTCCTGTGCATGTTCTTTTGAACAATTCCGGTTCACTTCGTGATGCCTCGGTCAATTTGATTTTTATCTATGTATTGCTTACGAAGATATTATGAAGCCTCTCCTTGCTGAGGGGCATCTGGTCGGTGTGGCAAAACACGATACATCATCATCATCATCCTTATCAGCAGCATCAGCATAATAAATAAATAGAGCAAAATTCACCCAACCCCACAGCTCCTAATCAAGCCCTGCCCAGGGGCATCTTTCCACAATGTGGATTGAAACTTAAAAGAAATATGCCCAATGCCTTACACTAAATATCAAGATCCACTACTGTCCAGCTTCACAAAGACATGAAAATTCAAGCACCCCTGAACAAGAGTTTATAAGTAAAGCAAATGGCATCCACAGAGGCTATGCAACTATCAAACCATAAAGTTAAAAAGAATAAAAAAACACACAAAAAAATGTTACCGGAAAAGCGAAATCAAGTAGAGCTGTCTGATTGCTGCCAAATTTTGTGAATAGGAGACCTCCAGGATGTGACTGCATTAAACAAAATGGAAATTTTGAAATAAACTCTTCTGTAGTACTTATGAAATGCATATCATGGGAAAAGTTTAAAAAAACTGCAATTTAAGAACAACTCAAGCTCCGCCAAAGCAGCTAGAAAAAGCAAAACGGCATTACCTTTCCCTTGCGGCTATCAATCTGGGTAAGTGAGCCAATTATGACAACATTATCAGGAAAGTAAACATGCAAATGGAGAACTAATCAAGCTCCCCCAAAAGCAGCTAAAGGATGGGTAAACAAAAAAGAAATAGCACTACCTTCTCCTTGCGGCTATCGGATTGGGTATGTGAGCCGATAACAACAACATTCTCAGGAAGCTTTTCAAGCTTGTTCTTAAATGTAGGATAAGACTCCGAGTTGCCTACGATGGACTTCTCTACATCTTTCATAAACAATATAAATGGGCCATTTTTGCTTTCATCAGACACAACCTGGGAACCACAAATATAAGTGAAAATGAAAATAATGCATGGACTAGCGCATGCAACAACTGAATAACAAGCTCTCAGTTTAGATAGCAAAGTGGCCACCTCAAATAATGTGTTGATGAGTAGCTTGTCCGTATCCTCCACCCCATGAGTATCCAAACGTAGATCGTTAACTATACAAGAAACAAACATTAGTAATTAACTAAAGACAACAATTGCAGATAAAATTAAATGCGTACACGATTAGAGCATTACCATTGCAAAAGAATCCATGCTTGTCTTCACAAAGGCCTCCAAGATCACTACCATCAGGAACAGGTTTATCAAATCTCACACCAATTTTGGAGTGCTTATTATCTTCAAAAGGCAGGACCACTTTGCCCCGAAATCCAAAAGACGGTCCCCTAGACATGAAATTAGGAAGATATCATACCATAAGCAAATAATGGAAACTCATATTCTGCATGGAATATCAAAGAGACTTACAATTCACTTCGAGAAGCATGAAATAAAAATAAAAAATAAAAAAATCGAATATTTCAATCTTGCGAAGGAGAGACGTGTGTAAAATATAGAGATCATAAGAGCTCATGATATATATATATATAAGAGAGAGAGAGAGAGAGAGAGAGAGAGAGAGAGAGAGAGAGAGAGCGCAACAAGTTGTACATCCAACTAGTTGAGTGTGAAGTCGACCATGGTGTTTGTATAACATCCAACCAGTCTTCCAAGGTAGTCCCATAGAAATGGGATGTCCCGCAAAAAAGGTCAATCAAACTATCAGGTGTGCTACACCATAGAAAACAATAAACAACCACCCAAAAACCTACACGTTCATATGGATCCTATCTAATGGCCGGATTAACCTAATTTTTGGGGCATCCCATTTTCGTTGCGGGGGTACCTGGTGGTAGGATTGGATGGCATACAAACACCACAATTGGGAACCAATCAATGTTGTCAAAATCCTACAATTTACTATGTATGATTTGAGTTGAAGCTTAAGCAAAACGATTTGAATCCCTTTTTATATGAATCCTACAATTTTATGATTTGAATCCTATGATTACGATTCAAATCCTGATTACGATTCAAATTATACTTGTTTCTTCTATTTTAATCTTCACTTGGCTTTCATTTTATGTTTTTAAATTGGTTGGGGCTTTAAGAATCATTTAGAAAAAGAAGAAGAAAAAAAAAACAAACTTTCAAGGAAAAAAAAAGAAGAATCGTTTAGAAAAAGGTAAATTATTTTATGTTGTTCTTTATTAAAGATTAAATGATATATATTCTCTTAAACATTAAATCATAGAGTTTTTTTTTATGATTTCTTACTTCTTAACCAATTGAAACACCAAAGTGGTGTACGACTGATGCAGGACAGCCCTAAATATGATGCATGCTCTTGAACACAATTATTCAGCGGAAATAAAAGCAATAATAATAATAAAATCTAGCGTTAATCATCATAAACTAAGAAAATCATAAAGGAAACATGCAATGGAACGGGCCATCATCACAACCATGGAGTATGGAATTCAATTAATGCGTAGGCTGGATCCAGCGAGGGATGGGACCTCCCGATCTTGCATGGCTATACCCAATCGATCAGTGAAGATCACTAGTCCGAAGAATCAGGAAGTTTCTCGGATTAGGGATTTGAAAATTTGGGGTTTTAGGGTTTAGTTTGATTCCCAAGGTTTGATCGAGGAAGGATTAGCAAAACAAATAAGTTAGGGAAAGATAGAATTACCTGAAAGAATGATGGGAGGGGCACAAGAAGCAATTAGAAGAAAGAGGGATCAAGGAAAGAGAAGAAGCATCACCATGAGAGAGAGAGAGAGAAGAGAGAGGCCACCAAAGAGGTTTGCTTTTCATTCATAATCAACTAAATTCGAGTTTAGGGCTTAGCCCTCTTAAATAAACACTAAAAACAAGTAAAAAGACTAAACTACCCTCAAATATTAAGTAAAAACGCGTAAAATAACATAAGTGCGGGAAAGCTCGGGCGCTCGGTCAGGCGCCCGAGGTCCCGCCCAAAGTCGTCCGAAAACCTCCAGAGAGGTTCGGGCGACCGGCAGACCAAGTTCGGGCGCCCGATCGGGGGCCCGAATTCTTCAGTTCGTTCGGCCTTTTCTCCTTTCATCCTTCACACGTGTCTTCCCTGAGTGGGGTCTTCTACGTGTTCAATCACATGTGAAGGGTCTTCAGCTCTTCAATAGTCGCTTATCCACAAGGATGGTACTTGTGGTTGGCGCTTTCTTCATTGGTACACCTTGAACGATTTTGTTCTGCATCAACGACTTATCTAGAATGTTTTTATGGATGGTTACGATCATGTTGACTTAGTTATTGTGGAATGACAATTAGAAAAATATCTTTTTCTGTCAGTCTACATAATCAAATGTCATTTTTTCAATGTGATTCTACATTCAAGAAAGGTAACAAGAACATGAATTATTAAAGTATCCTTGTACGTTTTTTAAGGAAAATTTCTTGGAAGACAAAAAAAAAAAAGAAGGAAAGATAAGAATCCTTTAACACTATCATAACATGGTATTACTTGGTGCATATAGATGGCAAAAGGATGATTGCTAAGTTTTTAAATTTTTCAGATTTATTTATATTTTTCATATTTGTAAGAAAATCATAAAAAAATCTTACAATTTGCGATTCGATACGATTCAACCCCTATTACAATTTGCGATACGATAATGATTTTGACAACATTAGGTACCACACACCAACTAGTTGGATATACAGCTAATTGTATGTGAGCATTTCTCCACAGTGTTCGCATTGTTGGTATCGCTACAAGTTTCGCTGGCCGGAGATAAAGATATAATATCGTTATCGTCGATAATATCGCCGATAACCGGAAATGTGGGGAAAAAGGGGGAAACATGAGGAAAACGGTAGAATTTTTCAATGAAACTCCAGGAAATGCCTAAATACACACATTTGCATATTCAAGATAAAAAAAATTATAAAAAGAATGCATTAAATAATAAGTTTTTATTTAATGGGGCCTAAAAAGCATGTGTTACGATAAGAATTCACTCCAATAGTAACTAAAATGAGTTTATATAATACAAATACAACCACCAAATAATAATTAAGTTATGTAAAATTAAATGAAAGATCATTTTAGGGCAAAAAAAAAAAAAAGTAAATCCAAATCTCAGATGGACCATAGAACAGGAAACGGTGGTAATTGACCATTAAAAACTTATTGCGGGCCACAAACGCTTTGGATTAGGATGATATTTGTGTGGTCTCTTCATCTATGTCTTTGTGACCTTATTAACGGTTGGATGACAAATAAACATTCGGATGGACCGTGAGATGAAAGAGTGGGGATTCAATGAGATTTAGAGCCCCATCATTTTTGGTCCACTTGATATTTGGATCCACCTCATTTTTGGCATCGTGTCCTAAAATAAGCTTGCAAAATGGATGGATGGTATGGATTTCTCAAAAACATCATTGTAGGCCCCACAGTTAGGGGTCCCACCCACCTTAGTGGATCCGGGGTCTTACCAAATCTGCTCCTAGTTTGATGGACGTAGATTAGCTACTGACTGCCCACTGTTGAAACTTTCTTGGGGGCCACCATCATGTTTATTTGAGACCCAGCCTATTCATAAGTTAACACGGACATGGAAGAAGGGAAAACACAAATATCAGCTTGATAAAAAACTTATGTGGCCCCAAGAAGTTTTTAATGGCAGACGTTTGATCCCCCACTGTTTTCTGAGGTGGGGTCCACATGAGCTTTGGATCTGTCACATTCTTTGGGTCACGCCCTAAAATAATCTCTCTAATTGGACGGACAGTGTGGATATAGCACATACATCATGGTGGAGCCCACAAAACTTGGTGATGTGACTTCAGTAGCTAATTTAGCTAAACTCAAATTTTCCTTCATGTTCATGTGCTGAGATGTTGCATGGGGCCTACAGTGATGTTTTTGAGAAATCCACTCCATTCATCTGTTTTGTGAGCTAATCTTAGGACATAATACAAAAAATGAGGCATATCTAAAACTAAAGTGGGCAACATTACTGGAAAGAGTGGGGATTCAATGACCACCGTTGAAACATTTGTGTGGCCACAAAAGTTTTATATCAGGCTAAGTTTTATATGTTTTCACTTCGTAGTAGTAGGAATGACCTTATAAATGGTTTGGATGGCAAATAAACATCAAGGCAGAGCCCAAGAAGGTTTCAATGGTAGGAATTTCTTTCCCCAATTTTCCCTGCTGTGTGGCCCACATGAGATTTGGATCCACCTTATTTTTGGTATTATGTCCTAAATTAATCTTGAAAATGGATGGACGGGGTGGATTTCTCAAAAACATCACTGTGGGCCCCACCTAAGCATTCCAGCGAAATGGAAGTTATTTGATACTCTAGTTGCGTATGACACTTGTACAGTTGTACCAAGCGTGATTTATGTATTTTATACTCAACCAATTACGCAACTTTGTGGGGACCATTGTGAATTATGTATTTTATCCACTCCATCCATCCATTGTAACTGATAATTTTAGGGCTTGATCCCAAAGCTGAAGCATATCCAATGCTCAAGTGGACCACACCACAAGAAACAATGTGAATTGAATGTGTACCATTTAAAAATTCTTAGGGGCCATGGAGGTTTTGGAGCCTCTGAATTTTTGTTTTACCTTCATCCATGCCTGTGTGATCTTATGAACAACTTGAATGACAAATAAACATCACTGTGGGCTCTAAAAAGGTTTCAACGGTATGAATCATTGTCCCCATTGCTTCTGTGGTGTGGTCCACTCGAGCTTTGGATCTCTCTAGTTTTTGGGATCATGACCTAAAATCATCTCGCCAAGTGGATGGACTGTGTGGATATAACCAATACTTTATTGTGGGGTCCACGGAATTTGGTAACATCCACACGCGTGCGTCGGCACACAGCACGCTAACCCGCTCCTCGTAAACAAAAAGGAAGCGGATTGCGTAGTGAGTAACTCCGCACCTAGCGTGCAGAGCAAACTCTGTGGGGCCCACCGTGATCTACATATTTTATCCACTCCGTCCATCCATCTTAACAGATAATTTTAGGTATGATGCAAAAAAATGAAGCATATAAAAATCCAAAGTGGACCACACCACAGGAAAAGTGTGAACTGAATGTCTACCATTGAAAAATTCTGGGGGGACGCAGAAGCTTTGGATCAAGCTGATATTTGTGTTTTCCCTTCATCCGTGTCCATGTGATCTTATGAACAGGTTGGATGACAAATAAACATCACTGTGGGGCCTAGGAAGGTTTCAACGGTGGAAATCATTATTCCCACGGTTTCCTGTGGCATGGTCCATTTGAGATTTGGATATGCTTAAATTTTGGGCTCAACCACTAAAATAGCTGGAAAAACATATGGACGGAATAGATAAAGCACATACATTCTAGGTGGGCCCAACAGAGTTTACTCCGCACGATAAGAGCGTGCGGAGTCTCCGCATGCAATCCGATTCCAAACAAAAGGCCTCGAGAGGCCCTTTCTTGAAATGGAAGAGGGTTCCCATCTCAAAACCCTAAAATCCCTAAAAAAATCCATGCAAAATCCCTACTCTTTCGTACATTCTTCACCGAAATTAGCATTTCGTTTGAAATTTTTGATCTATTCGACGAAAAGAAATGGAAAGTAGAGATTTTCTCGGACTTACGACACACGGATCGATCGATTGGTCCACTATTACTTCCGATCAACGATCCTCTTCTATGATTGGCCCACAACTATTTCCGATTAGCGATCATCTTCTACAGAAAACAGGTACCGAAATCCAACAGTTTCCCCCCTTTTTTCCCTTTTCTTTGAGTTTTTTGGGTATTTACGAAATCCGACAGCCATTTCTCGCCGATAATTGAAATTTTTGATGAAAAATCGATAAAATCGCCTAATTATCGGCGATATCTGGAAGAGAAACGAATAACTGGGGTTTCGGTGTCGCAACTCCGGCGACACCGATAATATCGGCGATATTATCGACATTTCGTCGACAATGCAAACACTGTTTCTCCATATAATAAGAGAATGTACAGGGAGAGACAGTTAGAGCTGTACACGAGCCAAACCGAATCGAGCTTGGGCCAGCTTGGCATGGCTCGACCAGCGGAATACCTAGGCGAGCTCGGCTCAATTTGGTCCTCGAGCCAGGCTGGCCAGCTCGGCTTGGTTTGGTCGAGCATTCGAGCCGAGTTCGAGCCAGTGAGAGAGAGGGTCGTCTGGCCGTCTGGGAGAGCAACAGGGGTTGGGCAAGCTGGGCGTTGGCCGCTAGGGGGAGATGAAGAAGAGAGAGAGAGAGAGATTTGGCAAGGGTCTTCCGAACGGTCAGCGACCGAGCGACTGCCGACTGGGTCCTGGGCATGGGCGAGCTGCGAGCAAAACTCAAAAGGGGGGAGGGCGCTCAAATAAAATTAGGGTTGGGGGGGCGCTCAAATATAATATATATTTTTTTATAAAAAAAATATAAAAGTTTATATATAAAATCAAACTGAGTCGATCCAAGCCTGGTTCGAACCAAACCGAGCCTGGTTTCAAATCAAGCTCGGGTTAGCTCGAGCTCTGCTCGAATTTTCAACAAGCCTAAAAATTAGGCCCGATTTGGTTTGATCCCCTTTCGAATCAAGCCGAGCCAAGCCGAGCGAACTTTTCGAGCCAGCTCGGTACGTTTGAGACAGTGTAGTGTGCGTGAGTGATCCAGGGTTCAATCCTTAGTAGTCTTACCTTTCACAAAAAAAATATACGGTTTAGCATTTTATTATAAGAGCATGCACAAAAGTTGAAGGACTTGGCATCGAGTACCATAAAAGCCTTCTATTAGAAGCAAAGGGCGTTCATGGCATGTGTAGCACTAAAGAGAAGTTTGTGACATGGTAACTGAATCACTATTGTTGGATTGGGAAGCGGCAGTGGTGCACTCTCCCATTTAATTGTTTCCCGTTATCACTTTGTAGTGATTGCTCAATTAAGATCACCTAGCCTGATAAAAAAAAGGCAGGGATCTTTTGCGGTGTTTTAGCGAGAGATCTAGAATGGGAAGCACTCCCCTGGTGGGGAAATCATTGGGAAGGATCCACTTGAACAAGCAGGTAATCTCATGCAGAAATGGAAAGGGCCGATGTGCTATATGAAGGAGAGAGATAGATCAAGGAATCATTCCTAATTGTAGCTCACTCAGGGAGAATGTTCCAAACGCTATGGGGGATTCAACAAAGTTTCCAGAAGGCGCTCCAACAAAATGGCTAAAGAAGAATAAGGCTTTCAAAGCTCTTGTCAAAGTAGGCAAAATCATCACTGCATTATTATCATGCCATTATGCAATTCACTGAAGAAAGATAATATCATAAACAGGTACAGATGGGTTACAAAGTAAATAACAGGAGGTTTAAAGAGCAAAGGCAGCTCAATAGTTTGAAAATGTGTTGATTATGGAAAGATAAACGGAGCAATACTGGCAGGGAAATTTCCACAGGATCGGAGGGGAATGGAGAGGGGATTGCAGGGAAGGAGAATGCAAAGGTACCCAATGAAGATGCTCTCATAGAACATGCATGGGTTGGGAAGCCCCAATACAGGTTCTTGTTAAAGAAACATGTCGGATGCAAAGAGTTCAAATTAGTGGCTCTTTGAGAAGCACAGTTTAAATTAGAGAACTTAATGGTTCTTCATTCCATTTAGGGTAGTCATAGATCAAAATGGACAACACTAAATTCCACAGGGGCATCGGGCAGGATTGCAATGGTATAGAAGTCTGATACTGTCAAGAGACCGGCCATCATCTATAAGTATGTGGTTTCCATCTTCTTCCAAGAGCTGTCAATGGGGTTTTATTGGGGCACTTTTTGCTGTCTATGAACCATATCGGCAAAATTTGAGGGTTGAGCAGAGGGAAGATCTGAACAGGACTAGCTCAAGATGGCCTGACCCATGTGCATTTGCAGGGACTTCAATATCATTCAGTTCTCAGAAGGGATGCAAGAAAGCAGCAAAATAACCCCTTACATGAGGATTTTCAGATTGCTTAGATTCTCACAAGCATATTGATCTTCATTTTGGTGGGTGCCACATAAGGACCAACAACCATGAGGTCCCCTTAGTGTCCAGGCTGGATAGATTCTTGACATTTGTGTAGGAAGAGCATTATCTGACAGTTCCACAATCCAGTATCCCACAGCCAATGTTGGAAAATTATTGCCCAATCATTCTCGATTCAAATGAGGAACCATGGCACCCTGTTCTGTTTAGATTTGAGCTCACAAGCTAGAAGAGGAAGCTTTTCTGATGTAGTTCGATGGTGATTGAATGATATATCAGTGCAAGAGTGGAATGGTTTTAAGATTAATGGTGAAACTCAAAACACCGAAAGAGTGTATCTAAGCTATGAAGCTCGAGCACTTAGGCTTAATGGAGAATGCCAATCTGCCTTCGATCAGGAAATCCAGGTGCTTAGTTCCACAGAAGAGTCTCTAGCCTATCAGGGAAGGAAAAGGTCAAACTATCCACCATCAAAATTGAGTACAAGAGGAAGGTGTTGGGAGAGAAAAACATGTGGAAGCAGTGATTGCATCCAACCAACTTTAAAGAGGGGGTAAAAATACCAAATACTTCCATGGTATTACTAATGTCAAAAAGAGACAAGATAGATGTTGATTGGAAGAAGGGTAGAAGATTTTTTTTTTTTTTTTTATGATGACGGGGTGTCCCCACCCCTTTTTAGGCGAGACTAATCCCTGCGGATGCACGTAATAAGAAGGGTAGAAGATAACAGCATGTTTGTGTAATGCAGTAGTTCAATATTATTATAATCTCCTAACCACCAAAGGGTGGGTTATTCCTAATCTCGATAACCTGGAGTTCGACGGCATCAATGAAGAGGCTGCAGTTTTGATGGACCACCCGATCAGCGAAGAAGAGGTAACATAGCAAAAGAGGTTGGGACAAGCCTAGAAAGGGATAAGCCCCCAAACTTATGCATACCCATAGCTCATTCTAGGAGGTAGTGAAAACGGACTAGGTGGAATTCATCTTTGAGTACTGTAAAAAGGGAAGACTTTCTAAAGAGAAGGTGACTCCTTCATAGTCCTCATGCCCAAGAAAGTAGGTGCCTCATGCCTAAAGATTTTCAGCCAACAAGCTTGATTGGAACCCATATAGAATTTTGGCCAAGATCTTTGCAACTAGATTCAAAAAGATGCTCGATAGGGTCATCCCCAAGCCACAAGGGTGTTTCTTTTGGGGAGGAAAATCATCAATAGGGCATGGATCACTCATGAATGCATCGATTCAAGATGCAGAGTGGAATCAGCAGATACACAGGGGTATAACTGCACGAAGCATGACACAGAGCAGCAACAGATCCATTTGCAGGAGTGGAAAGCATCTATTTCAAAATGTTCTCAAGTATAAATGGTTAGGAAGCAGGAGTGGGAGTAGGAATGGGAGTCTGAAGCGTGATTTGAGAGAGCAGCACCTATTTAGATGGATCATGCAACTAGGAACCAAGGGCACTGCGCAAACTGGATATAGAAAAGGCATATAATTATGTGGACTGGGAGTTCTTGCAGTATGTGCTTCATCGATTGCATTTCGGAGTAACATGGAGGCAATGGATATCGGCATGTACCTCTTCAGCACATTACAAAGTCATTGGAACTTGGAGATTGAGAGAATTGAAAGAAACTTTCAGCATGGAAGAGAAAATACCTATCGTTAGGTGGTAGCATCAGACTTATCAAAGCGGCATTGTCAAATGTGTTGGACTTTATATCCCTATTCCAGTGCCCTATTAGTGTGATTCATTGTATTGAAAAAACTCAAAGAGATTCTTTATGGAGACTAGAGAGGTATGGACTAATGGAAGATAAAATGGAGCTCCATTTGGTCTGGTGGACTGCGGTGTTCACACTGTGGAAAAGTGGAGGCATGGAAATTAAAGACCTTACAATGATGAACGGAACTTTACAAGGTGAGTCACTTTGGAGATTCAGCATGGAGAATACTCACTTCTGGAAGCAGATTATCAAAGCTAAATATGGTGTCCAAGAGGGGCTAGTTACCACTGCTGCTTCACTTTATAGGGCTCAAGCGTTTGAAGGCAATCATGGACGACTCTCACGATTTTATGAAAGCAAATTAAGCAATCATATGAAAAGAGATGGATCTTCAATCAAATTCTGGCAACACCTTTGGCTCAATAATAGCTCATATATCATATTGAATTTGCAAGATTGTATACAATGTCCTCTAACCAAGAGGACTCATCTCCCATTCTAAAAATACAGTGGTGGGTGCTGCTATATCTTGTGATGCGGACATTAGGCCCTTTAGGGTTTATCATCGTAGGAGGCGAGTAACACCTATATCTTTATGGCTCGATGATGACGGGCCTGGATTGTTCGTGACGAGTTGAGGAGCATTACAGACCTTACACATGTAGTCCGAGACATTTGAAAAGACCCCACCTTGGGAAGACGTGTGAGTTGCTTGGAGGCGATATGATCGGACTGTTGGATCGTGATGATGATGTGATCGGACCGTTGGTTCGTCGTGGCCCACTTTCATCACACCATCATTGGAGCGCATTGGACATCTTAGATTTGAGTTTATTTTACGCATTTTTTACTTATTTGAGTTTTGGGTTAGTGTGGGTACGTTTTTTCATGCAAATTTCTTTTTTTTGAAATTTTGTTATTAGGGGTATTTTGGTAATTATGGTAATTTCGAATTTTATAAGGGTGTTGCCCTAAAACTTTTTGATTAGTTGTTGATTTATGAAAAAGAGCAAACCTTTGGTTGCCTCCTTCCTCTTTCCCTCTCTCATGGTGCTTCTTCTTCTTCCTTGATCTCCTTCTTCTCTATTCTTCTTGTGCCCCTCCAACTTCTTCCAGGTATTTCATCTTCTATTATTATCCTTCTAAACTTCTGTTTTGTTTATTCCCCACGATCTAAACCTTGAGAATCGATCTAAACCCTAAACCCCCAAATTCTCAAATCCCTAATCCGAGAAACTTTCTGATTCTTCGAACTAGTGATCATCATTGATCGATGGGTATGACCATGCAAGATCAGGAGGTTCCATCCCTCGCTGGATCCAACCTATACGCTACTTGAATCCCATATTCCATGGTTGTGATGATGGCCCGTCCCATTGCATGTTTCCTTTATGATTTTCTTAGTTTATGATGATTGATGCTAGATTTCATTATTATTATTGCTTTTATTTCCACTGAATAATTGTGTTCATGAGCATGCATCATATTTAGGGCTATCCTGCATCATCTTGTCTCCAATTTTCTAAAGAAACCTCAACAATGAGGTGATTTCATATGGCTTCAAGACAGGATTAGGGCCTTTCTCCAAGAACCTCAGATAGATGGAGGTGGACGGGTGAAAAGTCAAAACTCTTCAGTCAAGTCTTTCTACCATATGCTCAAAACCAATCTAAGGACGAGCCAAGTTGCCCCTTTGGTCCCTGTGTGTGGCACTATCCCAGCCCAGCAAGGGTAATTGTGTTAGGATGACTCGCTGCAGAACGAAAAACTATCAATAGCCTTCTATGAAGATGTATGATTATAACGAATGTTGCTCTCTTTTCCTCAAAGATGTGGAATCCATGAACCATATTTCCATCCACAGTGATGCTGCTTCATTCCTATGGGGGAAATTTCTGTCTCTGTTTTACTCGTGGGTAATGCAGGGATCGATTGAACCCATATTCCTGGCCCAGAAACTGAAACCTTTCCAAAATGGAAAGAAAATTTAATGAAGAGCATCTTGTGTCTGGTCTTTGGTCCTTTTGGAGAGAGAATTTTTAACAATAAATCAGAAAGCTAGGAAGTGATCTATTATAGAACTAAAGACTGTGCGGGCCTTGTGGATTTCCCAAATCAACAGTTGTAACATGGAAATGATTTTGGGCTCATTCAAGGGTTCATATATTTGTGGGGAAGAGCCCTTTTTTTTTTTGAAAGATGACTAATTTTATTAAGATGCAAAAAGCAGACTACTAAAAGGAAACAGGGACAGAAAAGACGTCAAGACAGCAGCCCAACTAGTCCCCTAGAAAAGCCAAACTACAATCCTTAAAAATTTTAACAGCTACAGCCCATTCGCATACTAGCGATTTAATCCGATGAATTAACGCCTTCCACCGCCATACTTGAATTTTCAAAGCATCTAGCGTTTCGTTCCTCCCAGACCGCCCAACCAAAAAGCAGGAAGTGACATCCTCCAAAGAGTTTTCCTGTGCATGGGAAGGCGAACTCCATGCCAATCTTCCAGACAACAATCCACTGACGTTGGCTTTAACCAACAGATCTGGAACCGACCCAGGAATTCCGACCATATCGGATTCAGGAAGGGACAGTGCATGAAGAGGTGTGGTCCGCTGACTCCCCGTCTTGCATGCACATATAGCAGAAATTTGGAATAATCATGGCTCTTTTCCTCAAATTGTCAATAGTTACGACTCTTTTCCTGCCCACTAACCATCCAAAGGCGATAATTTTCGGCGGAATGGGATAAGACCATATAAATCTCATTGCTCCCCCCTCAGCATGGATAGGTCTGCCCCTCATGGAGAAGAAGGATCTAACTGAAAATCTGCCCGAGCTATCCACTTTCCAAACCCATCTGTCCGGCTCGCCTTCCCTAGGAATGAATAGTTGCAGCTTTTTCAAAAGGACAGCGTACTCCACTTCTTCCTCTCTCAGGAAGCGCCTCCAAGGAAGATCCCACACTATACAACCACCAATGCGGGAGCAGCAACTAGCTACAAGAGCTAAAGTGCTTGCTATGCACCTTCAGAAGATCATGGCTAGCGTCATCTCGGAAGTTCCCTTATTTCTCATCATCTATCTTCGTATCCCCTTTGTTTCTGCATGATCTTAACAAATTTTTGAGTTGTCATTCAAAAATAAAAGAAGCAGAGACATAAGTCAAATAAGTCTGATATGACTGCCTGCCTAAATGTCCCCAGCTCTTTCATATGACCACCCAATTATCCATTTATTAAGAAAACAGCCTTTGACCTCTGCATTTGACGATCCCATTTTTTCTTGTTTCATAATTCACAAACCTTTATTTCATCAAATCATTAATTCCCCTCTTTCAACATCAACCTTGGAATAGGAACAGAAACCAGGGTTTCCTTTTCCATATTGTTCCACAAAATAAACTAGGGTTCCAGACTGCAAACTTTAAGCTCAAAAAGGGAAGAAGCACCAGAGCTACAAAAGTTTAAGAAGAAGAAGAGTGCCCGGACAATCTTGAGAATGACATAACATAGCTCACTTAATAGAATAAACCATGAAAAGGCTATTGTTGCTGCGGAAAAAAATTATCAACCAGTCCACCAAACATAAACCATGGAAGAAAAGACCTATTGGCATGAGAGGAGATATTAGATCGAAGTGACCTAGCATTTATCAAACCACCTTATTTGTAAAGCTATTTTTGTACTTCCGAGTCTAGAATTATAAGATCAAGAATTTTGTTATACTTAACAATGTCATTAGCAAGTTGAGGATAGCAATCCTCCACACTCAAAGTAGCATAAGTCCCAGTGGGATCTTTCAATGATATATAAATCGCTTTTTTCATTCCATTCAGCTCATCATCGAGATCTGCCAACTCATCAAACTCTAAACTCCAAAAGTAGGGGCTGTCAACAGGCCAGGCCTGGGGTTGGTCTCAGGCTCTCAGCCCAGATTTTGAACTGTTTCAGGCTGGGCCTATTCAAAATTCTGGTTTTTGCAGGCCCAAGCCCGGCCCATTGACGCCCCTATCCAAAAATCCAGACATGCTGTCTTGATATGAATAATGTGGGATCTTAAGCAACCACAACGGTAGAGGACTTCCTGTTCCAAGTGCACATTAAGATCTCAAACCTCCAATTCGCCAGTTTGGTATGTTTTATACAGCAGAAACCTTCTCTATCTTAGAACAAGATCGCTATTTGTATTGTAAGGATTGGCAAAAACAAGCCATCAACTCTTCATTCTTAATACTTTACATGCATGTTGTATTTTGTATTTTATCATTGACACATTTTACTTGAAGCTCTTGATTGAGAATGTGGCTACGATTAATGTTTGTGGCAGAAAAGGATAACATACTAATATAGTGAAGAATACCCTTGACAGTAAGAAATGTGTTGGAATATACTTCAGAACTGTCCCCAAGAGAGCATGGTCTTAAATAGAAAAATGAATCAGCACAAAGAGAAAGCCTTGTCTTTAAGACTTTTCATATGTTATATTAGAATTGTACCTTGAAGAAGGTGGCACTGCTGAATACACATTATTGGGTGGAGCTAAACCCACGAATTTCACTCGGTCACCTGAAAGAGATTTCACAAACTAGTTATATTCCAAATCCAATGAGAGCATCAATAGCCCTTAAAAGGGAAAAAAATGGTAGAGGTTACTGACAAATCAGAGATATACCAGCTTTAAACAGAAGCTTAGACTGCCCGGCAGATGAGGGTGCAGAGCTGGTTTCGAGCTTTGGCTGAGCCTCCAGACCACAGGAAGAGAGTACGTTTGATGCACCAGCTGCATCTGCTTCTGAAGTTGATGGGATCGTACTTTTAACCATATCAGCATGTCCTGGACGTTGCTTGGCACAAAGGCAGGCTTTTTCTGCTCGTATATCTTTTAGCAATTCCATTTCCTTCGAAGATAAACACTACAAGGTATTCCAAACTAATCAGACTTAGACCAAAATACAGGACAGAGCTCACACATCAAACCAAGTAATAAGAACAAGTAGACAAAGCTTTGATTTACAACAAAATATATTGCATTAAGATTATCTGAATCTTACACCCAGAAATGCGTTAGTATCAAATATAAGCAATTTAGCACCGAAGTGATTAGCAAGTGCCTTAGACAACATCTCTTGATATATCTCAGAACCTGCGCAGAGATAAATAAATCAAGTTCTGGAATTTGGGCATGTCTACTGAAGCAGTACTGCAATCTCAAAAATTAAAAGAAAATAAACTTACGGTTAATAGTCATAACTCACCTGCTGGACCAGAAAGTAAAATCCGAGGGCTTACAGTAGGAAGATCTGAGGTATACTTTGCAAAATCCTTTCTCTTTAGGTGTATAAATACAGCCGTTGTCAGCACATTTTTTGTGCTCTCACTGAGATTACAAAAGAGAAAAGAAAAATATTCATGAAAAATAAAAGAAAAAGAAATTTCCAGTTCTTACAAAATACTACAAAAGCATCATACCATCCAGTAGCTTAAATATGGGGAACTATCAAGTAAGAACTCCACCGAAGAGGGAAAAAAAAAAAGATGGAATATCATCTAGCACACTGTGAGGACAACACTAACTGGATCCACAGGTCTGGGTACATGCAAAAAAGGGAGATGTTTTCCTTTGGAATTTTCATAGTTGGTAGTTTTCTGGAGAATCCCAAATCTTTAGTTTTAGCAGTTTCTATTTGAATATGAGCAGAAATGGGAACATTTTAAGGATGTTTCAAAGCATTTTATTTTCTAGTTAAGTAGGGCCTAGTAGTAGGGTTCTGATACAGGCCATTAGCGAGACTATTTTACTTTTACATGGGATGAGATATTTTGCCGGGCAGAGCTGGACACAAGATGGCCTCTGGTCCTTCCCATTTGGTAACTCTTCTTGGGCAGCACAAGAGCTTGAAGTTTGCTAATAAGTTTTTAGTTCATCTTAGGGTGTTTTAGAAAAGATCTTTACCCAGCCAATATATCTTTTGGCCAGTTATCTTAATTGTCTTAGTTGTTTTTGGCCTATAAAAGAGCATGTAGTGGGAGCTTGTGTTATCTTGGAAAATTAATAACTGAGAGTGTGTTTCCTTCTTTTTTTTAAAGATACTAAAGTCCAATCCTGAGTGTTCGACTTCTTTTCCTTCTCCATCACTAATATTTCAATTGCCTTGTTGACTTCTAAGATTGACGGCAAGCTATTGACTGTTTACATACATGTGTTTCTCATCTTCCTTGTGGAATCAAGTAACTAGGGTGGCCTCCCTAGTGTTTGACATCTTTCCTACTCCATTATTAAAGCTTTGACTGTCTTAAGATCGAGGCGAGCTAAGTAATACGTAAATCAGTCCTTGGATTGCACCATCACCATTTGTGTTTGAACTATCTTAGGAAGTTTTTAAAGGCCAATATCTGTTTCGATGAAGAGCTGAACTAAGTACCAGTCTTCTATTGCTTTGATTCAATATGCAAAAGGAGAGGCTTGCTAAACCTACAAATGTGTACATCGTGGGCCCCATGCATACCCTCAAATGCGCGACCATTCTGTCGGAGTACATCTCATGCGTGAACAGTATGTAGTGGACGAATGAGGCAAAACGCTGATCAAATGGATTCTGTCTGCTAACCGGCCAGCATGGACAGGTTGTACACCAAATCAGCAACGGGGGCCAAAGAAACAGAGATGATCGTACTACAGAGATCAATGGTCCAAAAAGCAGTTTCTTTAGAAAAGAGAAAAACAGGCAAATTGGTAACCTATTATGGAAGAGAGAAATTAAAAAAAGAAGAAGAAGAACAAGAAGAAGAAGAAGAAAGAAAGAAAGAAAAATGTCAAGGGATTGACAAGGACCTCCTCTACCAGAAAATGCTTCAAGTCCAAACCTCTTATTGCCAAAAGTGGGCTCAACAAATGTCGGGCAATCAATGGCTACAGACAGACTGTTGACAAGGAGGGAAAGAGAGGCATCTACTCTGACACCCTGAAATGAGATAGTAGTCTCACATGATAGAAAACAAAAGAGAGAATTTTTGGGACATGGGAGAATGCATCATAAGTTTAGGTGGTGTTTACAAGATATTCCAAGATAAGCACAAATATAAAGGAATTATTACAGGTATAGTACAATGAGGGAGTACAGGAAATAAGTTCATGAGGGACGATAGTGTAGTCTAGAGCTGCATGCACACACAAGATTGTACTCCTCCAACATACGACACACATACTTTGAGATCAGATCCATATATCAGGTAGACCCCAGCAAGTAGATGCTTTGGCCCAACAATCAAGCTGGTTCACTCATCTTTTGTACATAGGTGGCCATCTGGCAAGTGGACTAGGCTAATTCTTGGGCCAGAATGTCCACATACTGGGGCTGACCTAATGGATTATTTAAACATTTATGAGTGTGCCACATTGACACATAGGGCATTAAGGGGCTGGGCTAAATATGGGATTACTAAAAAAGGATGTAAAGGACTTTTTGATAGTATTATCTTTTTTCTTTTCTTTTCTTTTTTTCTTTTTTTTTTTTTGCAGAAAATACAATGGGAATGCTTCTTCTTAATAGCCCAAAAAAAAAAAAAAAAAAAAAGTTTTTGCAGTTCTGCTTTTACATATTCTTGAGTCATGGTTTGGGAACTTCCTAGCAGAAGGTTGCTTCGGGACAATAAGGCTGAAGATTTTGAGAATCTTTTGGGTCGCCTTCAAGGAGTGGAACCTAATGAAATCAAATCGGATTAAATGCTTATGAGATTTGATAAGACCAGCTTATTCTCAGTTAAGTCCTTCTACTCGACTATTTCTAATGATAATCCCAGCAGTGAGGTTTCTAGCACCCGATTTGTTTGGTCTTATCCTGCCCCTCCTAAGTTTCAAGTGTTTGGATGACTCGTGGGTAGGAAGAAAATTCTGACAGTGGACAATCTCCAAAAAGAGGAATGGTGATTCCGAATGTTTGCTCCTTGTGAATGCAACATGAAGAATCAGTCGATCATCTTGCACGGCCCTTGGCTAAGTGGAATATGGGCTGATCTGTTCGAGCGCTTCAATGTGATCTTGTGTCATCCTCAATCGGTGGACCAATGCTTGCTTGCCTGGCACGGGGTCAGTCTTAGCAGCAAAAAGACTATTCTTTGGAGACTTTCGCTTTTCGCGACTTGGCGGGCAGTCTGGGAAGAAAGGAACAGGAGGTGTTTCAAAAACACCTGTAAGGTTGCAGCTAGTATTTTCCAAAGAGCTTGACTTCTGGTCATTGAGCGGGCAGTCTTTACGTCGAAGCTTAAGGGTTGTAATCTGGAGTTCCTGGGAATGCAGCGGAGTCGCCGTCTTGGCATCTCACTTTGTCAATTTGCTGTTTTTTGCTTTGTTTTGCCTTGTTTCTCGCTTTTTTCAATAAAATCTCAGTTGCCTTTCAAAAAAAAATATTCTTGATATTTTCTACGTTCTAGTTTATTTACAAACTCAGCATTTTTGCTTGAGATTATGTTAAACTAAAGGGCTTGCTAGCAAACGCCAATCGCCAATTTGTGCAAAAAATGCAAACATTCAAGGGTGGGTACTATGAATTAATAGAAAACGTGCGACTTGGTTCCTAGAAGTGTGTATTGGGCATGTGTGCCCACAGATTAACTGTAACATCAAGCCCAAAGTTCTTGAAACAAGGAGTTCATAGAGCCTGAAATCTTCAACAAAATCGCGTAGTGTACAAAAAGATGAGTGTTTCCAAGCATTGAAAAATATTTTCACAAACCATACAAGTCTAACAATCAGATAAGAAAATATCAAAAGAGACTCACCTCAGATAGTAAGGGAAATTATCAAAGGAGGCTTGGATTTCTCTCCCATCAAGAATAAGGGCCTGCAACTCTTCCTTAAATGCTGTGCATTTAGCGGACATGCCCGAAGTTGTTGCTGTCTGTGAATCCCTTGTCAATTCCTTTCTTTCGTCCAACACCTGTTTAAAGATATTTTTGCCCAAATCCACATCACGGCTAGTTGACCCAGCAAGCATTCTCAAGAAAGGGTTCACCCCAGAAATCTTAACAAGGTCGGCATCCACACTTGAATCTGGGACCACGGTGTCAAGATGGTTTTCACTAGTTGCTCCAATATCAGGAGAAAGCACAACGGCAGATTTGTCGTTCAATGGGGCATCGGACACCACAGTTTGATAAGGCCTGTGTTTTCCTTCTTGGCTATCAAGATCCATATCTGGAGTACACTCATCCGATACATCACATGCAGGAGGCAATGAGGTTATCTCGGTTTCTTGTTGCGTTTCATCAGCATTTTGTGCTGGAGGTGGCAGAACTGATAAATCTGGTCTCAGGTTGGATAGAGATGCCAATATGGACGCCCCAGCCACAGCTGATGGATCTCCAGTCCTTGTTTCCAATTGCAACCCTTTAACAAGATTGTTGTGAGCTTCAACTGTGCCAACTGAAGGTACTGAAGATGTAGACACATTTTCATTTGCAAGTTGTTGAAAAATCTAGAAAGGAGACTAATTAAGGAAACTTCCCAAAATTTGTTAAGATAATCGATCATTTCATGTGGGGGAACAACAGTAAAACTGATCATTTCATGTGGGGGAACAACATTAAAACTGATGTGTAAGGATACATAAGCATGGTTCCCAGATGCGCTGAAAACCACCTCATCCCCAGGAATAAGGAAGACAGGGCTGTTCTTCTTGACGATCTTCCCATTTACTTGCACAGAACCCTTGCTCCCTATGCTTTCGAGCACGGCAATGGCATTGCCGTCACGCTGACCATGTCCACAAACAATGAGTATTATACTGCATATACACATTAAAGAGTTTACATCTACAATAAAGGAAACAACTACTCCAGGGTTCATTTCCCTTACTGAGGATGATCGTCTCATCTAGAAAACTTCAACTTCAAATGATACCTGATCCTGCCTGATCCTGCACAGACTTGCACTGACGTTTGCATCCTTTAAAGACAAGTTAGTGTGTCTGCTCCCACCCCCGCCAATTGTGAAAGTCGAACTGCAGACGGAAACATGTGGATTCTGCAACAAATGCAACGGTGAGATGGGTAAGCCAACCATCAAGAAGAAAAAGTAGAGGGAAAACCTATTACAGATTTGAGCATCCATAAAAATCCCTAGAACCAGAAAAGCAACTAGCACTTTTCTTTGATTATGACCCAAACGAATGAATGAATCGCAGCACATGTTGCATCTAATCTTGTAATACAAAAAATCTTCTTACATGGTTGCAATATGATATTGACACGAGTAAATCCCATTTCGATGTGTCACGAAAATGTGCATCTTTACTTTCTTTTACAACATGCAAAACAAGTGGCAGTTGACACAAGTACAATTTGTACAAATTCCATTACCATGTGTCACAATTAGTGGTTTTTCTTCTTCTTCTTTTTAAATCCTTTATACTTCCATCTTAGCTACCAATGCAAATTTCAGTCAAAATTGCACAAACCAAATAACCGAATTGGCAGAAATTGAATGAAAGAACACTAGCATTCTGTTTATTGAACAATCAAATAGAAATAAAGCAAAAGAACTTGCATGGTTATTTTTATGAATAACTAGAAAACAAGAGAACCGAGGTAAAAAACAGAACTTGCATGCAAAACCCTCATCATTTCTTTTTCATAAATAATTATAACAAAAAGGAAAGAAAAACAGATACCATCTTAACTATCTATATAAATCCAGCAACAAACTGCATGAGATATCACTCTCACAAAACAACCAAAATCAGCAGACTTTTCATGAAAACCGCATCATTGCTTTTCTTGAATAACTAAAATTCAAGAAAAAATAGGGATTTTTTTTTTACCAATTACCACCTAAACCCTCAATACAACACAATTCGCATGAAAATTCCTAACAATGCTGATTCTGAAATTCTCATGATCGAAAAAAACAATCTCAATAATAATAATTAAAAAAAAAAAAAAAGAACAATGGTTAGATCCAGAAAACGAGACAAAACCCCCCAAATTACCTGTGAAGGATACTGTGACAGAAGCTTACACCATGCATTCTGCTTCGAATACACGCACCACGGAGAGCGCGGACTCCTTGGCTTCTCCACCACTGCCGGGGACGAAGCTACAAAAAATTAAAAAAAATTAAAATGCACAATGCACAAAATCCAAATCAACCGCCAGACTAAACCCCAAAAATCAACAACAACTAGAGATCTAACAAAAAACCCAATTCATAAAACCCGAATTCAAGACCCAAGAAAACCCAAAACCCAAAATAATAAAAGGTGGCCAGATCGGCCTACCCTCTGCGGAAGGCGTCGAGACCATAACTGCCGCCGCTGCGGCTGCCGCCATACCAGAGCCATTCCTACCCTTCTCCCCTTCGCCGAGATCAGCAGAGATAGGCGGATCAAGAGGGACGCATTCCTGATGATCCGATGCAGGAGACGGCAACAGAGGCGACTCCTTCAAAGAATTCTCGACGGAATCAGACACCAGCCCTGTCGAAGGTTTCTCCGCAAGAGCAGAAACTTCAGCCTATAAAAAAAATTTAAAAAAATATATATACAGACATCAGAAAGAAAACCGATCAGAACCAACCCTCCAAAAAATTTTAAAAAAATTAAAAATGATTTCTTTTCTTTTTCTGACCTTGGAGCGTTTGGGAGAAGAGGGTTTGGCTTCAGGAGGAGGAGGAGAGGATCTTTTGCCGTTGCTGGAGAGAGAAGATCCACTGCTTCTCCTTGTTGAAACCATCGCTCTTCTCCGTTTGGGATTTTTTCTCTTTTATTTTTCTGCGTTTGGAGGATTCGATTTCCTATTTTTCTTATTTTTCTGGAGTTGTTGATTGAAGATGAGAGAGAGAATTAAGAGGAAGGGGTTGAGGTGATATTTATAAAAACAAAAACAAATAAAAGCTCAAGCTGACCTACAAAGTGGTAGATGGGGACCACTTTTATGTTTTCATCAAATCCAATCCATCCATCATGTTTTTATCATCATTTTATTATCTCTATAGAGAAATCAGGACCATCTAATAATCATGGATCCCACACCATGTAGAATCTTTTCTACACCCTCTAAAATCGCTCCGTGTGGCCCACCCTGGATATAGAATGGCTTCATTTTGATATTTTCATTCAAAAAAGTGGGATAATGTCTTATGGATGGATTGGATTATATAAAAGAAGAAGGTTTTATGGCCCGTACAAGATCTGGAACGTTTTTAATGGTGGACGTCCGCACCCCAAATGTTCTGCGTGGTGGGGCCACCTGAGTTTTAGATCGATTATATTTTTAGAATTTAAGATAAAATGAAATTTCTCACATGATGAACGGATTGGATTTCATTCATATATGACGGTGGGCCACCCACATCGCATTGTAGGTAAGCTTATTCTGCAATTCCTTGTAGTGGATCCGGAGGTTGGCTAGTACGACTAGCGTTCCATGTGCCGGCACCATTTTTTAACCCAATCTATCCCACCTTGCAGTAATCCAGACCGTTCATATGATGGGTCACAGATCGGATGGTTTATATAAAAGCATATTTTACCGGTGGTAAGTTATTTTATCCATTAAAATTTAGTTGAAAGCAACGGTTGTGAAAAGTGGTTTTTTGAAAAGAACCTTGGCATCAACGGTGAGAATCTCTGATCAGCAAGATCTTTCAGTGTCAGAGGTGTGGTATTCTTTTATCTTCTATACGAACGGTTTGGATCATTACGTGATAGGACAGAAGAAGCTGTTAAGGTTTGGTAAGAAGCAGAGCCCTTATATTCTTCTCGCCTTTTCTGACTGAGTAGGCGTGCGAAACCTGCCGGGTCCGAACCATTGATCTAAGCCGTTGGTGATACACATGTGACAATTGTGAGTGGGTTACGATGAACGGTTCAGAGAAGACAAGTAGCTAACCTTTATGTGAACGGTGAGGATCTATGAACGCTGACCTTTATCCGATGTCGGTCATACATCAGGGAATCTTGTAGATGGACAGTGTGGATCACTGCTTTGATGGCGATTGGAACAGATTAGACGATCCTGGACGCGGATTCTCTGCCAAGGAGCTTCCTGCCACGGAAACTAGGTGGGCCATCATGATGTTTGTGAGAAATCCAGCCGTCCATCCGTATTGCCAGATTAAGTTACAACATGGCCAAATATGAGGCGTTAAAAACATTCGCGCCAGATTATGTTTTGGACATGGCCCCAAAATGAGAAATACCCAAAACTCAATTATGCGCCGTCTATACTGTTCATGAGGTGATTCCTACTTGAATGAGACATATGAATGTTTGAACAGTGGACGTGCAATCCTCAGTGTTTCCTGTCGTGTAGATGGACAGTGTGGATCACTGCTTTGATGGGGATTGGAATAGATTAAACGACCCTGGATGCGGATTCTCTACCAAGGAGCTTCCTACCACAAAAATTAGGTGGGCCCATCATGATGTTTGTGAGAAATCCAGCTGTCCATCTGTTTTGCCATATTAATTTACAACATGGCAAAAAATGAGGCATGTTAAAAACATTGGTGCCAGATTATGTTAGGACATGGCCCAAAAATGAGAAATATACAAAACTCAATTATATGCCATCTATACTGTTCATGAGGTGATTCCTACTTGAATGAGGCATATGAATGTTTGGACAGTGGACGTTCAATCCTCACCATTTATTGTCGTGTGGATGGACAATGTGGATCACTACTTTGATAGGCATTGGAACAAATTAGATGACCTTGGACGCAGATTCTCTAGCCAAGGAGCTTTCTGCCACAGAAATTAGGTGGGCCCATCATGATGTTTGTGAGAAATCCAGCCGCCCATCTGTTTTGCCAGATTAATTTACAACATGACAAAAAATGAGGCATGTTAAAAACATTGGCGCCAGATTATGTCAAGACATGGCCCAAAAATGAAAAATATACAAAACTCAATTATATGCCATCTATACTGTTCATGAGGTGATTCCTACTTGAATGAGACATGAATGTTTGGACAGTAGACGTTCAATCTTCACTGTTTCTTGTCGTGTAGATCGACAGTGTGGATCACTGCTTTGATGGGGATTGGAATAGATTAAACGACCCTGGACGCAGATTCTCTACCAAGGAGCTTCCTGCCATAGAAATTAGGTGGGCCCATCATGATGTTTGTGAGAAATCGAGCCCTCCATCCATTTTGCCAGATTAAGTTACAACATAGCCAAAAACGAAGCATGTTAAAAAAAATATGCGCCAGGACATGGCCCAAAAATGAGAAATATCCAAAACTCAATTATATGCCATTTATACCGTTCATGAGGTGATTCCTACCTGAATGAGAAATATCCAAAACCCAATTATGTTAGGACATGTATAAATGTTCCAACAGTGGACGTTCAATCCTCATTGATTCTTGTCGTGCAGCTCACTTGAGTTTTGGATTTTACTCATTTTTTATCCCATAAAGTAAAATCATCTGGAAAACCGGATGTATGGTGTAGATTTCTTACAAACATCACGATGGCCGCGCGAAGATCCCGAGCTTTCGCAGGAAATCCCGTCCGGCGAGCCTGAGTCAGGAGACTTCCCCATATTTATTTACTTTGACGCTGGTTGGTGGGTTTAAATTTATGAGGATTTATAAGGTTTAGATGCATTTAAAAATACCGATGCTGTTTTATTGCGCTATTCTGTATAGATGGGCCATTTTTGGCTGATCCAGTCCGTCCATCTGATGAAGCCTACATTTCAAAAATCTCCCAAGTTAAACGTTTTTTACCCTCAGATTGATGGCCCACAAATTTACAGTTAGAGAAACATGCATGAACAGTTTTTTTTTAGGCTGATTGTACGGAGAGGATCTTCCATTCTGGAAAAAAATTTGGGTCATCTCCCTTCTGCTGTGGGATATTAACGGTTTGGATCGACGAATCATGGGCTCCAGTTCCACGTGTTCGGTGTATCAGCAACATGAGGAAAATTGCACCGGGTCGGGTATGTACACGTGTCAGGCATGCATGTTGATCTGGGCCATGGTATTAGAATGGATGAAAGTGTGCTGGATGATCTTCACCTTCCGATTCCTGGCGTTGAATTTGGACGGCTGGCCACTTTGATGCTAGCCATCTATGTGATGGCCACAATTGGATGGTAAAGATCGTCTCATTGGTGTGACTTTACCTTAGGGACATGATCGATCAACTTGAACATCAGTGGTTTGGATGGTTCAGATTGTCATGCATGTATGCCACGTGTACGGTGCACAAGTTGTGTACACCTGACTTAGGTGCTCCTTACTTTATTCTATGATTCAGCTGAATTTTAAATGGCCGAATGACACTTGCGGACGCGGATTGGCTACCTCGCCCGCCTGTCTCTAGCTATGAACGGACTGGAGCCCTGAGCCCCCACCGTGATGTATGGGTTCCATCCATACCGTCCATCCATTGTTTTCATGTCATTTTAGTATATATAAAAAAACGGAGATAGATCAAAGGATCAGATGGACCACACTACAGGAAACAGCCTTGATAATGACAGTTGCCGTTGAAAACTTCCTAGTGCCCATCGTGATGGTTAATCTCCATCCAACCCGTTCATAAGATCACGTAGACGTGGATGAAGGGAAAACACAAATATCAGCTTAATCAAATCTTTTGTGGGCCCTAAAAATGTTTCAACGGTAAGTGTTTAATCCATATTGTGTGGTCCACTCGAGCCTTTTCACTTTCTCGTTCTTGTTATTATATCCTAAAATAATATGGAAAAACGGATGAACGGTGTGGATAAAATCCATACATTAAGGTAGTCACCCCTCAGAACCCCTGTCCGTTCCTAGCTAGGAAAGCCCATCTGACCCACACGCGCGTGGCATCTACAGTCAAAAACACGTGCTTACTGACCTGGTGACTGACCCGACTGACTTTTGGACTGAACATGTACGACATACTCAACTAACGGCTCTGATCTAGCTCTAGTTTGGCACCCATGCATGGGGGCGAGCCAGTTCATGCAAAAAATGAGGAGGTTACAACAACAAAGTCGGTGAACCTCCCGATTTAAATGGGGGTGGCTCATCCCCACCATCCACTGCACCCTAAACGCACAGCAAAATTGCATTGGATGGACGGTTAGATGTAAAGTGGCATCGATGGTCATGATTCAATGTGCAAATTCAAATAGTTGATTGTTTTATAGGTGTCATTTTCAGGCCATGCTCTGTCTGCAGTGGAGGACATAGTTTGGGGTACACGGATAAGATGGGTGAACCACCCCCATGTACCGATGCACTATGGTCTCCCCAGTTTACTAGAAGGTCAACAATCCAAAGCTCATTGGGTACGACCCCTAGAGCTGCACACGAGTCTAGCTGGCTCAGTTAGCTCGCTTGAGTCAACTTAGAACAGCTTGATTGCTGGCTTTGAACCAAATCAAGCCTTTTTTTCATGTTTGACTCCGTTGACTCAATTGAAACTAGACTCAATTGAGTCCAGCTCAATTCAATTCAGCTTGACTCCGTTGACTCAATTGAAACTAGACTCAACTAACTCGAAATGTATGTTGTTTGGTCCCATATTGAAAGTGAGCAAGGAAATGAGAGGTGAAACTCTCTATAAAAGCAAGTGAAGGGTGTCAATGGACTTTCTCCTGCCTTTAGGCCCAGATTTTAAATAATTTTAGGTAAAGTTTTTGGGTTAGGCTTATTTAAATTTTTGTTTTTGCTAAACTTAAACTCGGCTCGAAAGCTCGGTCAAGCCAACTCAATCATGTTAGTCCAGCTCAAAGGTTGAGCCAAGCTGAACTTATTAAGGGCTACGTAAGTTCCCTAGGAAGATTTCAACAATGGGTATCATTATAGGTCCACTTAAGCCTACTTCTTCCACATTTTTGTGCTTATACTAGGTCCACTTAAGCCTACTTCTTCCATATTTTTGTGCTTATACTAGGTCCACTTAAGCCTACTTCTTCTACATTTTTGTGCTTATACTCTTAAAATGATATGGCAAAATGGATGGATGGTTTGGATAAAACCTATACATCATGGCCCCCTTGGAGCCCTCGTCCATTCCTAGCTAGGGATGGGCCGAGGTAGTACCCAACTTGCATTCTAGCGAACTCATGGAGCAAAAGTAACATGCGTATGTCATTCCAGCCCACCCAGATTGTGGGCCCATTTAACCTATTATGGGAGTAATGACAACCGTCTGTTAGTTACCACGTGCTGCTACAATTTAATAAATCCAACGTTGGATTCTCTACTCCAAGTACAATGGTAGGTTGAACGGGACATTAGTACATGCATGTGGGATCCAGGCCATTCGTTGGGCAAGGGCCACCTTGGTCCACAAAAACTAAAAGTATTGTCATCGAGTGAGCCAATATGCATCTATGCCAGCTAGTGGTCGTCTTTTAAGTAACCATTCATATCATCGTACCATCGCCCATTTCATCGTCGAGTTGATTTTGTGGTATGGTCATGCATGTTCGAGTAGATCCATAAATGGTGGGGAATTTTGCATGCATGTTTGGAGTTTGCTAGCCTGAATCACGACCGCACTTCATAGGGGGACCCACATTTCGAACGGCTGAGATGTTGTCAGGCATAACACATTGGCAAGTGCAAGTACATGCAAAGATTACTTAAGATTATTTATGTACTTAGGCATCTATGGGCGAACCGATGGCGGAGGCGGCGGGGCCAAGCTAGCTAGGAGAGTGCGGATCTCATCCAATGGGCGAGCCCCTCGAATCGTTGATCTAAGCCCCCCATATGTTGGGTCACTCTGCCGACTTGCTTTTCGAGTGCGGATATTTGGGACTCACGATTGCGGGACCGCTGTTGTCCGCTCAATAGAGCAGATCATTGAGACAAACTCCGAATGTGGATGGCAGAAGTCTGAGGATTGCCTTCCTCCTCAGCATATGCATCATCATACCAGGGGTCACGAGATGGCTCCGCCCTCGCTGGTGCTTTCCCCCTATTCTTTCTTCCTCCGGCCATTGGTGGTTTAGGTGAACAAATTCTTGAGGAATGGATATATCCAAGTCGGCGGTCGCTGGAAGACAGGATCGAAGCCGACCTGATGATCATGTCGGCTGAGTTGTTAGAGGACCTGACCTGAGTCTACTCTTGCTTAACCGCTGCTAAGGCCGAGCTGGAGGTCAGCTCAATTATGGTCCTTAGCTCTCACCGTGTTAGAGGACGGACAATGCTAGCAGCCGAGCTAGTGAATTTGAGCCTAGGCCCGTGAGCTGCTATCCTTATCAGTTCAGCTTGTGTTATGCCCATAACACACTAGATATGATTTGTTGCAATCAATATCGACTTTTCTATAACTTGCTTTCTTCCTTAACTAACCAATATTTACATACATATAGGATTTTGAATTCCTGATTCAATTAAGAATTTCATTGAATTTCTCATTTTCACTCTTTCTTTTCTATAACCTACTGTATTCCTTAACTATCCAAACCAGTAAATTAATTTAAACCTAGTAGACCACACAGTCAGACTGAACTAGTCGGAACCAGCCACCAAAATGGACCGGGTGATAAAAAGCATGGGTTAATTAAGTGCATAGTTGCTTCGGTAAAAATGCAACTACACCAGTCGAAGCTCCAACATAAGGCTTCTAACAGACAATCAATGCTCTAACCACTACGGTAAAAGTAAATTACTTGTTAATTCCTCTTCCTATTTTTTTTTTTTTTTTGTTAAGTTTAGACTAAGTAGATTTCAAGGCCGACAAAGGCCAAAGCGGGGCTCACCAGCTGGTACAAGCCTACCAGAAAATAGGTTGAGGTCCAATCCGGGCTTTAAAACATTGATACAAACTATAATGTGTTATTGAATTTGGTTACTTGTACAATTGAACCAGTAGTTTAATCCCCAACCTACCAAACTTAATGTGTCCGTGACTGAATTTCACACCAAAAAAGTGAAAATAAAAGAGGACTTTCTGTGGGCCCTTGCCTTTTTGTGATACGATAGGCAGGGCCCTTGCCTTTTTGTGGGGCCTTGTCCGAATGTCTGTAGCTTTTTCTCCTTAATAAAATTAATCTTTTATTAAAAAAGAGAGAGGGGGGGAGATAGGACTTTCTGGCTGTAACACAACCGAAGCCTATATTCAAAAAAAGAAATAAAAAAAAATAAAGGGAAAGAAAGAAAAAAAAAGAAAAAAAATATAAAATGAAGGTGTATCAAATTCTGAGTAAGAGCGGCTCCTTTTTTTATTTGATGTTTGTGGATGGATGTTTTAATTTGATGTATGTCTTAAATGATACAATTAGTGGCTGATGCTCTCATGAGTTATGACTCTGGTAACTCTTCAGAGTCATGCTTTTTTCTCAAAGAGCTATTTGTTCAGATAGCTAGTTGCAGCCCTACTAGTAACCCAGCAAATTCAACTTATTACCATAGAATCAAATGAAACACACACTGAAATATTCTTCCTGAAATGTTCCAAAACTAGTAATCAAAATAAACCATGGAAGAGATTGAAGTCCTAATCGCTTTCTTGTTGTAAATAGTACGCTAGCCAGAAAGAAGTTCATTTACCTGAGATATCTCAATCTGTTTCATAAGTTGTTGATTCCTATTTCTATAAATCATCAATTAGAGAGGCCTTGATTTCCCTTTCTTCATTCAGCAAAGCTGTTTCCTTGGATTTTGGTAAGTCTAAGGCTCTATTGTCAAAGGATTGCAGGAATAAGTAGGCTTCCTTCCCATTTCAAATAAGGAAACAGGTGCTCTATGCTGGCATGGTTGAACTCGTCCAACCAGCAGGCCAAGCCCCAATATCGCCTTGATCAGATGATCCCATCTGCCAGCTTATGTTAGGATAAGCACTAAATGAGGCATATCCAAGACTCAAGTGATGAAAATGCCCACAGTTGAAACCTTCCTGAGGAGGCCCCAACAAGTGCTTTTAGATGTTGTGGGCATGATTTTGCACTCTTTCAGTTGGTATGGCCCACTTGAATTCCGAATCCAGCTGATTTTTTGAATATCCCAAAAAAATAGGGAACCCATCAAACGCGTGGTGTGGATGCCCATCAAACATCACAGTGGGGCCCACACAACTCGACCTCATGGGAACCTCCAATGAGGTCGACCACAAAGTACCATTTCCCATATATATATATATATATATATATATATATATATATATATATATTAGTATGATTTTTCTGTTGCCCCAGCCAAGGATGTTTCAATGGTGGGCATTCAATCCCCACTGTTTCCCGTTGTATAGTCCACTTGAGTTTTGGATCTTCCTCATTTTTGGGCTCCTGTCCTAACATCTGCTGGTGAAATAAATGGATGGGTTGATTTCTCACGACCATTACGATGGGCCCTACATCACTTCTGCCCAAGTGAACTTCCCGTTGTTGGTGGTGGGGCACAGGCAACTCACATCTGAGGTGAGGGAAGATTGGAGTTGTTGTCCTTTCCATTTCAGTTTGAGTTGATGTGGCTTGAGGCCAAAAGTCCGTGAACAAGGAAGGAAATGGTGGAGCTTTTTACACATGAAAGGATGGGCTGGTCATGGATCTTTTTGCAAACTTCAGTAGCAGCTCAAAAATAAGATCAAGCGGCTGAAAGGATCAAGACTAGTGGCTTATTGACCCAGGGAGGGCATGACTACGCCGATTACCATCTGCATAATCGGATAAATACCTTGAGGCATACCTTGAGTCCACAAGGCCTCCAGGAATCCTTGACCAAACTTTCTTAAATCCACCAGGGAAAAAAGAGAAAACATGAAATAAATCTAAAAAAAATCTTAATAATAGATTGAATGCGAATTAACGTGATTACAATGCTTTAACTAAGAAACTAAGTAGAAGTTTCAGACTTCAACTTGAAGTTAAACTACTAGAAAACCCAACTTACTTTACTATAAATATTGAACTTACTAGTTATAGAAGTCCCTCATTCCTACTAGAACTCTTGGTTTTTAGCCAAAAATAGAAAATTTTCAAATCAGCCTAATCATGTTGTTCTGCTAATTATTCTAAGCCTTTTTTTTACGTTGGGTGCGACTCCTAAAACCCTACAGATCAAAAGTTATGATCAAAACAAAACTTACTATAAATAGTAAAATTAAACTAAAACTAGGCAAACGACCGTCGATTTGGTTGAATCTCGCAATTCCAGCATCGGTAACCTAACATAGCAGGGTTGATTGGCTAAAGTTTGGCTAGAAATGCCTTCATCCCTGGCTCTAGCACTATAGGGCTGGCCTGGACTAGGGTCAACCTAATAAGAAAAGGAATGACATGATCAAAGGTTTGAAATAGCCAGAATTTTTAATAATTTTTTTACAGTATCCTTTCCATCAGCAACTCCTCCCATAGGTAAATAGTTTTGATCCTACAAACATGACCCATTGCTTTTAGTTACGCATGTACATTGGATAGGACCATGTGTTCAATTACTTCATTCTTTTATATAACAATGACTCACTTAATAATTGGACCAGGCCAATGGGCTGGGCTATTCATCGTTTTCCCTACGCTAGCCTGACCCATACACTAGGTCTAGATTTCAAGCCAAGGCCCAGAAGTCATGCCAACTTTAAGGCTTAATCCCTGGGCTCTAGGCTAGGCTGCTAGAGCTAGGCTGGGAAGCCAGGCCCATTGCCGCCCCTAGCTTCAGGGATCCTGGCCACTGAGTTGATGGCCCTCATGTGGATGCATATGACTTCAAAATAGCAGTGTTATGACAATCCTAAGTTCCTAACCCATTCACTGGTGGCCTATGACTAGGTGGTTAATCATAGAAATGCATCAGTTCTCCATGAAGGCCAAATATCTGTAAGACCAGGATTTTTTAATGTGGATCTTTGGAGCATGGCCCATCCCATTGTGAGTAGACAGGGAAACATATTTGAGAAACAATGTGAGGAGCAGATGCATGGGAACCTCTCATTTACAACCATTCTTACAGCAGTCAGCAAGAAGTGTGAAATGAATGCAGGAAATAAGAAACCATAAATGTTTGTATTTGAATAGGAAATGAGCTTCCTGGTAGCATGGTCCATCTGTGGCAGGGCTCACCATATCAATGGTTTTAGTGTAGTACTAATTAAAATATGATAACCCCGATCCTTAACAAATGATAACCTCGACCCTAGCAACCTAGGCCTTTAACACATGACAACCTAGACCTTGCCAACCTTGACCCTTAACACGTGACTTCGCCACAACCTCTTGACCCTTAACACATGACTTCACCACAACCCTAACAACAACGACCCTTAACACATGACACCCTCCTTTCACACATGACAACCTAGACCCTAAACATGTGGCAACTTAGACCTTTAATACATGACAACCACGACCCTCAACACATAACAACCTGGATCCTTCACACAAGATAACCTCGACACTGGTTGACATGTGTTAAGGGTCGAGGTTGACATAATTATCCAACCAAGTTTATTTATTACAAAATTTAGATTCTAACTCCTTCATTGTATTCCACATGACAACTAATATGGCATCCCGGATGTCGGTGTCCGTGGTTGCCCTCGGCACCCGATATCCCGAGCTCCATATAATGCGATGCATGAATGTATTGCGGTTAATTGCATAATGGTAGATTTAGCAAAGCGTAAACAACTTAATCATAGGCGAAACATTTCCAAAAGAAAGAGGAACATGTGTATATATATAATTCCAAAAAAAATGTACATTGACTACATTCCTCACAATGGTGCTCATTGGGTCCCCCACTACAAGTTCAGAGTATACTGTCCCAAAAAGCTGAACAGGAATGCCGTGTAGGCGCCAAACTCCAAAAGAAATACTCTCGACGTCTTGCACTCTAATAGTCCTGGTCGCCTGCGTATTGAAGGTACTCGTCGGCGTCCTCTCCAAATTCTACGAACTCAGTCGCTTCAACCACCTCCTATATACTTGGGTTACATGGGTCATCTGGTTGGTGGTTTAAACCACCGCCTCAGACAGGAGTGTGAGTGGCCAACGCAGTGATTTTATTTTCTCAGATTACGCATTCACCAATACAGACAATATAGATAATAACTTCATTTTCCATAGATAGAATCAAAGAATAACACAGCATCACAAACATGGTTATTAAATGAGATGAGTGCATGTAATGCAGATGCATGCTCGAACAACGATGTTTGTCACAGCCGCCAGTGAGTGGCACCACCACCTCACCCGCACAAACAATGCATGTCATGCCTAACTACACATGATTAGCCAAGTAATTAATTAAGTCCTTTCATCACACAGCCGGTTAGCGAAGCCCCTGTACCAACGTTCTATCAATTTGGCCGACTGGGACCACCTGACTCCCCGAGGGGCGAACACAGGTCACAACCAGTAGCCCCTCGATCCTATCTCGGGTCTACAGCCCCGAGGTGCCTGGTTTGGCCGCGGTTCGTCAGACGCACCCAACACAAGCGGAATAGGGTTCATCGCCATATCCCATAGTCGAATAGTAGGTGCGTCACCTCTACGGTGCTCAACGGACACTACGGAGAGGCATCACCCCAGCGTAGGCTGACAACACGGGAATAAGGCCCATACCACCATCCCCGGCTCATGAGTCTTGAGGGATCGGTACGCCGTATGGCTTCTAGTGAGCCCATCAAATGGTGCGTCGGTACATGGATTCTACATAAGTGATAGAAATACATTCAAACACTTAGATACATATATTGTCATCCGACCTGATGGTGGGCTAGGGTCCTCGGCTAGGGGAAGAAGGGGAAGACCGACCTTGAGCACATACGGCCCGCGTGGTCCTCGACCACAGCTGATCGCCCCAACTTCCACCATAGTCGACCACCCTGCTCCCGAGGTTGCCGACCTTGTTCGTCCACCTCAACTATTGTACTTGCAGGGCCGAAAGCTACTTCCCGTCACCCCAAACACTTCCCAATTCCCTAGCTCATGCATAATTTAATTTACAAAACATGTAATACTAGAATCTCAACTATCACATATTGGTATGAGTTCCAAGACATCTTAGTGTAGAATATTTGCATAATGAGAACATGTGTAGGATGATATGAGCATGCAAGTAGCCCTAGCGCACACCTAGCATCCAAATCCCTAGGCAACGAAATTTTACCAATCTCATATAACTTCCCTAGCTCCAATCCAACTTCCTAAACTTGGAAATTGAAGGTATCGACTACAATTGCAGGCATTGGTTGCATGACAACACATGGGTAAATGATACACACCTTGATTTGAAGAAGGATTAGGAAAATCCTGCAAGAATGTGCTAGTAAATCAGAAAAAAGGGGAAAACCCATGTAAGAAGCTAGAGAAGATGAGAGATTTATCATGGACTTACTTCTACCGACGTCTGGGGAGTCTCCAATCGCGAAAGAAGCCGGCTTGAGTGTTATGAAGGCGGCTAGGTCCGGGTAGGGTAGTATGCAATGACTTCTCTTTGAGAATCCTTCTTCCACAACTCCCCCTTTCCCTCTCACACACCCCGCTCTAAGAAAATTGGCTGAGAAATGAGATAAATGGTTGAGAAAATGGGTTATAAGGGTTGGGAGAATTGGGACATATAGCCCCCAATGGTTTTAGTTGTATAAAAGTGGCCTTTTGGGCCCCGTTTTGATTATGTGGGGCCCACCTGACCCCTCTGGGCTAATCCAGCCTATAGGATGGCCCTACCATGTTGAGATCTTGGTTTGGGTACGATTTGGGACCAATCGGACATGACGATTGCCTAATCTAAGGCGACATCCGTTCAACAGTCACTGGTTGTCGATCAGGGCCCATGTTGGGGTATTATGTGCTGGTTTATGTTTCAAGTCCATGGTCCACATTCCATGGCCATGCAAGAGTCCATGGGGCCCACACAAGAAAAGTGATTTGAGTAATGATTACTCACTTAAGGTATAGTGCAAGTACATTTGCACTCCCATGTGCAACTGCGGGACACTTCAATTTATGGTTTTAGGTGTCGATTTCGTCGTAACGCCCACCTAAGAATGTCAAGCCCAGTACGTGGGTGGTCCCCGACGAGTTTCGGGCTTAACCGTCTCGGAACAGGCGGTGGAACGGACTCCTACGTGTGTGTCTAAGTTCTTGATACCATGAAACTATGATTTTTTAAGTCATATGCGGCCAATTATTCGTCCAAAAGGTGGTATGTGTCTAGCGGGTTCGAGCATGTGTTCAAGTCTTAAGGAATGAAATTTTACAGGGCATTACAACTACAACCATCCCTCTTCACCTCAAATCCTTTCCGACAGTCACTTCTACTGAAGACAATCACCTCTCTCCATGATGACAACCATGACCATCCCTCTATGCAATTTTACGGGGCATTACAACTACAACCATCCCTCTTCACCTCAAATCCTTTCCGACAGTCACTTCTACTGAAGACAATCACCTCTCTCCATGATGACAACCATGACCATCCCTCTATCCACAAATAAAGGTGTCTTTTATATTTAAGAAAATGCTATTCCACAAAAAATAAAATAAAAAATTCATTTAAAATCTCTTCCACATATCATTGGTTTCTGTCTATAAGAAATGCGGTTGTTAGAGTAATAATAATACTCATTTTTAGAGTTGTAGAAATTGTTGGTTGTGCCCATACACTAGAGAAGTTGATGTCTGTCAGGAGGGCTCTTTGAAAGACATGTTCGAAAAGGAAAAAGAATAGTTTTAGAAAAACAATAATGTGTCCTTAAATGGCCTTCAACCCTATCTAAAGGGTCTTTGGACCACTTTTTGGGGCCCACCATGAGGTATGTCTCAAATAAATTCTATCCATTGAAGTTGGAATTTAATGAAAGGTTATGGTCCAAAGAATGACCCACATTAACAGATCACGTGGACCACACCATATGAAAATAGTTAACAACAAATTGATACAATTATCATTTATCGGGTCTTGTGGGCTATAGAGAGCTTGTATCAACATAAAATTACTGTATTTTCAAAGAAATGGTGGGCCACAAAGAGGATAAACAGATTGAATCTACCTTTTAGTGGGCCCAATCACCAAGTAGTGGTAATAACATGCCTCGAGATCGAAGCTACAAGGCTCCCGCATTCAAAGTTCCACACACACATGCATTAAGTTCCAAAGTAGGGCATTTTCATCTACTACGTTTCAAAAAGTGGTCAAAGGACTATGCAGAGAATTTCTTATATATGTTGGTGGCTGTCTTAGCTCATGCGGTGGGCTAATTTGGGCTGGGCTGGACTTCGAACATTGCTGGGAGCCAGCGATTAGTATTTTGGTGCACCTGGGCTTCGAATCAGGTCCTTAGAACATGGGGTGTAATTTGAATTGCTTAATGAAGCCCACCAAACTGACGGCTCTGATTAGCCAGTCCATGCACATTTATCATTTCTCATGCACATGAACTGACCACAATAAGAACACCTTGGTGAACCTCCCGTTTTAAATGGTGGTGGCTCATCCCCACCATCCACAGCAATCCAGGCCGTCCACTTGTGGGCTACAAAAATGGATGGATCATTTCAGCTAGCAAAATTGCATCAATTGGACGATCAGAGACATCCAATTTATATAGCTACCTGATGGCCCATGTCTATAATTCCATAAAACTTAAAAAAAAAAAAATGAAACAAAGAAATGTAAAATCTGACTGAAAATCCAAATTCACAATAATAATTGCAACCCATACCAGAGGCCGATCCAAATGCAATAGGCCAAACCCCATTCATGCCAGAACAATAGGACGAGGATTTCCTGCGAGAGCCTTCCTCAAGAAGTTCCTGTGCTGGAACCAAGGTGGGGCCACAGTGATGTTTTTTTGATAAATGACATAAGACTCAAATGGGCCTCACTAAAGGAAAAGGTGGGTACGTAAATTAATACAGTTGAAACTTCCCCAGGTCCACAATGATGTTTGTATGACATCCATACAGTTCATAACGTCACTACTACTAGGATGAACTGGAAACACAAATATTTTCCTGATTTGAAACTCATGTGGCTCCACAAATATTCCAACTGTGGTCTTGGATCCGGTTCATTTTTGTTCTCATATTTTAAAATGAGCTACCAAAATGGATGAACGGGATGGATTTATCAAAAAAATCACTTTGGCCCTACCTTGGTTCCCGGTGCAGTAAATCCGCGCCGAGAATAAATGACATAGGCTCGTATAGTCGTATTGGAGAAGATTGATCAGAGCCTGGTAGACCAGAAGCTTCTTCTTCTTGATATTCCTGATGCTTTGTCTGATCTACAGCTTCTTTCTCGTGAGGGATTATGTATGAATCTTGGGATTCCTGAGATTCCTGATGCTTTGTCTGATTTACAGCTTCTTTATCATGAGGGATTATGGATGAATCTTGGGATTCGTATTCCTCATGAGGAATTATGGATGAAGAAACTTGGGATTCTTCTTCTTCTTGAAGCACTGGTGCTGATGGCACCTGACGCTGCGCTTCCATTTCTACAGCTGCCTCTCATTGACGGAAAAAACTCAATAAAATGATGAACAACACTACGAAAATGCTTGTAGCTCCTGATATAATCAAAGCAGATTTTCCCTTTCCAAACTTTTTTTCCAAGAGGTACCTGACAGCATCTGCGGAACCAGCCAGAGAAACGTAATTTCCTTCGGAATATACATGATGGTACGTGTAATAAAATCAAAAGAGAGAGAACTTTTATAGTTTTGACTGCGGACCGTCTGTTTCCCGCACCAAGTGATTTGAATTGTCTTGGAATTTAATTGTTCCACATCATCAGTCCTCCCGTAAATAGTATAAAAATTCCTTGCATAAGTAAATGGTTTTCATCCTACAAAGATGACCCTAGTGTTGGGCGACAGCCTCAGAATCTGGCCGATGTCCAACAGAAAGTGGACGCGATTTCTGGCCAATATTCTCCAGAGGCTGGACGATCTGCTTCAGCAACTGAGTGATTGGTTTGGGAAGGTGGATTTCAACAGATGCTGTGTGATCTGCTGCTGAGAGGTTGGATGCTGGACGATTGCCTTTACAAGGCCACGTAATGACTTGAAGAAAACAGGAAACAAACAAACTCAGATTTACAAATCTGCTACTGTTTTATATATGCTTTCTTATATTTCTTGCTATCTGACGCTTGAAAAACATACAGCAACAATCTGTATATATATAGAGTCTACATCAACCTAAATTAAGAGTAAATTCAATGTGGCAGTTTTCCAACATATGGAAACTCCAACAGTTACAACACGTGGGAAATCCCAACAGTTGTAACATATGCCTTTTCAAATCCCAAGAAGCTTCCAGATATTGCTAGACCATCTGGACCGTCTAATTGGTTTGGACGTTCCAACACTCCCCTTCAAACCAAAACGGGCTTTATTCCAAGCAATGACCTTAGTCGTCTGAATGTATCAGTCGGTAATGCCTTGGTGAATATGTCCGCGACTTGTTCAGTGGTGTGACAATACTCCAATTTCACCACTTTCTGCTTCACTTGATCTCTAAGAAAATGATATCGGGTATCAATGTGCTTGCTTCTTCCATGTTGTACCGGATTTTTGGAGAGCTCGATTGCCGACTTGTTATCCACATATATGACTGTGGATTCTTCTTGCGGATGCTTCAACTCCTTTAGCAGATTTCTCAACCAAATTGCCTCACAGACTGTAGATGATGCTGCCACGTACTCTGCTTCACATGTAGACAGGGCGACCACACTCTGCTTCTTTGAATTCCATGTGAAAGCAGTCATTCCGAGATAGAATACATATCCCGTGGTGCTCTTTCTTTCATCTTGGTCACCTCCCCAATCACTATCTGAGTATCCATACAGCATCGTTTCATCATCATATGGATAGAAAAGACCGAATTCCATTGTTCCTTTGACGTACCTAAGGATTCTTTTTGCAGCTAGCCAATGTGATTCTTTTGGCCCTTCCATGTATCTGCTTAAAAGCCCAACACTGTAAACAATATCCGGCCTTGTGATTGTGAGATACCTTAGGGTTCCAATCAGACTCTTGAACAGAGTCGAGTCCACGCTTCTTCCTTCTCCTTCTTTTGTCAGCTTCAGGCCCGTTGCTACAGGTGTGTTCACGGCATTGCAATCGGTCATCTTGAACTTTTCAAGCAATTCCTTAGCATACTTTTTTTGAGATATATAGATGCCACCATGTTGTTGTTTCACTTCGATGCCTAGAAAGAAAGACATCAGACCTCCGTCGGTCATCTCGAACTCCTTAAACATGGCCTTTTTGAATTCATCAAACATTGGCTGGTTGTTCCCTGTAAAAAGCAAATCATCAACATACAGGCATGCTATGAGCATATCGCCATGAGCATTTTTCTTGATGTAGACTGCATGCTCATATGGACATTGGGCGAAGCTGTTCTCTTGAAGATAGTTGTCGATACGTGCATTCCAAGCACGTGGAGCTTGCTTCAACCCATAGAGGGCTTTCTTCAGCCGATACAACTTTTGTTCCTCCCCTTGCATAACAAACCCTTCAGGTTGGTCAACATAGACCTCTTCTTCCAGAATTCCATTCAGGAATGCAGATTTCACATCAAGTTGGTAGATCATCCAACTGTGATGTGCTGCAAGGGAGATAATCATCCTCACAGTATCAAAGCGAGCAACAGGAGCGAAGACTTCTTCATAGTCTACCCCGTACTTCTGTTTGTATCCTTTTGCTACGAGCCTTGCCTTGTAGCGATCGATCTCACCATCAGCATTTCGCTTGATCTTATACACCCATTTGATGCCGATAGCTTTCTGGCCCTTAGGAAGCATAGTCAGCTCCCATGTATCATTCTTTTCAATGGCATGAATTTCTTCTTTCATAGCTATTCTCCAACATTCTTCTTTTATGGCCTCCTGGAATGTCAGAGGCTCATGATCTGCATACAAGCAGAAAAGATTAACTTCTTCAGTTTGCTCATAGATGTCGCTTAAGCTTCTCATTTTGATGGGTGCCATGGGTGAGGACGAGCTGGCCGAATTTTGATTTGATGAAGTACTTTCAGGGCTTCTGTGAACTGATGATGCGGCCGAAGAAGGTGTTGTGGGTGTTTGCTCTTGACGGTCATGCCTTTCTTCTTGTTCTTCTGTTTCGACTTGAATATTTTTGGTCGATTCTTCATCGTTCCATTTCCAAGCTTCTTCCTCACTGAAGATCACATCTTTACTCACCACTACTTTATTGGTTAGTGGATTGTAGAGCTTATAGGCTTTAGATTCTTCACTATAGCCGATGAAGATGCACTTCTCACCACGATCATCAAGCTTCCTTCTTCTTGCCTCTGGAACTTGAGCGTAGGCGACACACCCAAAGATCCTTAGGTGCGCCACACTTGGTTTATAGCCACTCCATGCCTCCTGTGGTGTCATGTTTCTGACGCTCTTGGTTGGACATCGATTGAGCAAGTAAGCAGTACACGCAACTGCCTCTGCCCAGAAGTTCTTTGGCAAGCCTTTCTCTTTTAGCATCGTTCTCGTCATGTCGAGGATGGTGCGGTTCTTTCGTTCCGCAATGCCATTTTGCTGTGGCGTGTAGGCTGCAATGTGCTGCTGCTTGATGCCTTGTTCCCTGCAATAATCTCGAAATGCATTTGAGGTGTACTCTCCACCTCTATCAGATCTGAGTACTTTAATTTTGTGACCACTTTCAACTTCAACACGAGCTTTGAAAATTTTAAAGATAGAGAAAGCGATCGATTTTTCTTTTATGCAATACACCCAAAGTCTTCTGCTGAAATCATCAATGAAGGTAATAAAATATTTATTACCTCCAAGAGAGGGTGTTTCAAGTGGTCCACAAATATCAGTATGAACCAATTGAAGTGGTTCCTTTGCTCTTCTGGACACTCCACTTGGAAAGGAGTTCCTTTGTTGCTTGCCGAGTGTGCATGCCTCACACACATGTTCTGGAGCTTCAATAGCGGGCAAGCCCTGTACCATGCTTGATGAAGACAATAACTTTAAGCCACTAAAATGGAGATGCCCAAAGCGAAGATGCCATCTCCATGAATCATTTTTCACCTTTCCATAGAGACACTTCTCAATTTTTGTGTTGATTTGGAGCGGAAACATGCGATTCTTCGCCATTTGGACTTGAGCCACAAGTCTCCCGTGTGCATCTCTTATAGAGAGAGAATAGTTTTCCATGTGTATGACATACCCCTTCTCAAGGAGTTGGCCAATACTGAGGATGTTACTTTTCATGTTTAGTACGTAATACACATTGGAGATAAAATTTGGCACACCATTCTTCTGATAGATTTTAACTTTTCATTTACCTTTCACGGGAACTTTTGATGAGTCTCCTAGACTCACGTTGCCACAAGCATCGTCTGCCAGTTCCACGAACAGCTCCTTCTTTCCACACATGTGGTTACTCGCACCAGAGTCGAGATACCACACGTCATGTTGATCGCATGCTTCTTCTTGTGCAAGAAGAAGTACGGAGTCTTCTTTTTCATGATTTGATGCTTCTGCATAATTAGAATGCTCATCTTGATCTACTGGTTTGCTCCAGCAGTCTGAAGCATAATGGCCGAACTTGTTGCAGTTGTAACATTGAATATTTTTTGTATTTCCACGACCACGCATGGATCGGCCTCTACCATTTCCTCTTCCACGGAAATTGGTAAACTTCTGTTGATTTTGTTGATGGCTTGGATGATATCCACGCCCTCTGCCTCTTGCACGATTGCTAGTGCCACGGCCCCCTCTTTGTGTATGGCCATTCTTTTGTTCATTTAGAGTCAACTTGGACTCCAAGGCATGTTCAAGCATCGGTCCAACATTTTTTTGCATTCGTTGCTCATGCACTTGCAACGATCCCATCAGTTCTTCAATGGACAGTTTTTCCAAGTCCTTTGATTCTTCTATGGCCACAACCACATGTTCAAATTTCGGTGTAAGGGATCGCAGTATTTTTTCGACCACCCGTACATCCTCAATCTTTTCGCCATTTCTTTTCAAGTTGTTAACAATGACAAGCAACTTTGAAAAATAATCTGAAATGGACTCACCTTCCTTCATGTGAGAGATCTCGAACTCGGCTCTAAAGGCTTGGAGGCGAACCTTCTTCACACGATCAACTCCTTTGAAGATGGTGTTAAGAATCTCCCATGCTTGCTTGCTTGTTGTCGCTTCAGCAATCCGTTCAAAGGTGGACTCATCCAACCCTTGATAGACAAGAAACAAAGCCTTCTTGTCCTTCTTTCTTTGATCTTTGAGGACTGCCCTTTGATCAGCGGTGTAGACGGCTTCTTGCTCCATAGTGGGCTCTTCGTACCCATCGGTCACGATCTCCCATAGATCTTGCGACCCGAACAGTGCTTTCATCTGGATGCACCAATTCTCATAGTTGTCTTTAGACAATTTCGGAATTTGCGGCTGGATCAAGTTGGCCATTTAACCGATAAGCTCTGATACCAATTTGTTGGGCGACAGCCTCAAAATCTAGCTGATGTCCAACAGAAAGTGGACGCAATTTCTGGCCAATATTCTCCAGAGGCTGGACGATCTGCTTCAGCAACTGAGTGATTGGTTTGGGAAGGTGGATTTCAACAGATGCTGTGTGATCTGCTGCTGAGAGGTTGGATGCTGGACGATTGCCTTTACAAGGCCACGTAATGACTTGAAGAAAACAGGAAACAAACAAACTCAGATTTACAAATCTGCTACTGTTTTATATATGAAAACTTTCTTATATTTCTTGCTATCTGACGCTTGAAAAACATACAGCAACAATCTGTATATATAGAGTCTACATCAACCCAAATTAAGAGTAAATTCAATGTGGCAGTTTTCCAACGTATGGAAACTCCAACAGTTACAACACGTGGGAAATCCCAACAGTTGTAACATATGCCTTTTCAAATGCCAAGAAGCTTTCAGATATTGCTAGACCATCTGGACCGTCTGATTGGTTTGGACGTTCCAACACCTAGAACCAAAAATGCTTTTAGCTACACAATGACTCACTTGATACTAGGCTAATGGGTTGGTCTATTCATCATTTTCTTGGCTATAGCTAGGCTGCCTGGGATGGGTAGCCAGTCCATTGACGCCCTTAGATTCACGGATCCTGATGACTGATGGGCCTCATGTCGATGCATATGACTCCAAAGTATCAGTGTTATGACAACCGTCGTCCACTGAGACTTTTGCATGGTAGCCGACAAAATGTGTGATGTACCAAACGGGCGGTCCAGATTAATTAATTTGATTGCCAAGGTTTTCAATGCAACAAATAGCATATTAACATATAGTGTTAAGATGCAATCGATTATTTCTAGAACTAAATTGAGAATGGAAAATCCTGAAAATGGATCCTGTAGCTGCCTGACACTGGCTGATTATTTAGGTGAATCTAACATTCTACATTTCCTCCTCCCATTACGTTGGCATGGTTGGAGATTTATTTATTTTTTCTTTGCACATGACCATTCTGCAGGTGGGCCCAATGATCAAATGGCCTAGATTGCTAAACCTTGGAGACACTTGCAGAAACTGAATGCCTTGCCTATGATACGGTCTACATTGAAATCAGATGATCATTGAAACCATTGTCGATCGTAGAATCATTCAAGCCAAAAAAGTTTTGGTTCACATTCATCCAGGCTTATGTGACCTTATAAACAGATTGGATGGACTTCCCAGAGTTTGGTCTACCTGAGATTTAGATCTTCTTCTTATTTTGGATCACGAGCTAAAATGATCTTGGAAAATGGATGGACGGTTTGGATACTTAATACATACATCAATGTGGGCCCCATGTAGATTTCTTGATAAGGTAAGGAAGTGGATTGTGTGCTACCACATGGATATCTCTGTGCCCGGGGCTGTGTGGGGCCATAGATGTCCCTGAGGCCATCTGTTTTGAAAGACCACAATAGGACAGGATTCTAAAAATCAGTGGATCCAAAACTCATGTGGGCTATACCACATGAAACAGTGGGTGGGGATTGAACGCCCAAAGGTGACAGAAGTTTTGTATCCGGATGATGTTCTATCTTAGTGGTAATAATTCTATGAACGGTTTCAATGGCATATAAACATGATGGTCAGCTCCGGAAAGGTTTTCAAAACTTGGTTCTCCCTTCTGTCAAAACTTGGTTTTCAAATAACTCAAACATTTCCCCCTTTCCAACCAATCAAAGTCTCTGGTACTATTGCCGCACCTATCAAACTTATAGAACGTATGATTACAGATAGGGCAGTGACCCAGAAGGATCTAGCTCCTATAGTTGAACAGAACAACTATACGAATACATTCCTTCATACGCTTGGAGAACAAATGAATTTACAAAAGAATTCATCCTCTCAAGCCTCCTCTTCTTATTCTGCCGAAACCCCGCAGCAAACATCAGCGTTTTTCTTGCCAAAAGAACCAATTAGACCTCCTTTTCCAAATCCAAATGCAATCAACTCAGAATTCATTTCCAAACTCGTTAAAGAAATTGACAAAGCAAAAAATACCTCTGTCAATGTTCTTTCCAAAGAAGAATCTGCTCTTGATGATAGCATTGCTGCTCTTCGTGTTTCAGATTCTGATTATGAAGCTAAAGAAGATTCTGAAGAATCTGACCCTGAGATTAAAAACACTAGGGCTCAATTCCTAGGTTCTCAGGACCCTACTCAAATTCAAAGTATAGTAAGAACGCCCCTTTCTAAACCATATTACCACAGACCAACTCCTGTTGACCTTCAGATTGAAGAACAACAAGCTTTTTCTCGCCTTCATTTTGATGGAAGTCATCTTTATGAATGGAACCTTGATGGCATGACAGAGTATCAAATCCTGCAACTCTGTAACCAGATGTTAATTTACAAAAGTGCCTGTTTGATTAATGGTCATACACCTGGTAATATAGCTGGTGCTATTACCCAGGGTTTTTTGGGTCAATTATATGGTTGGTGGAATGATTTCCTTCAACCCATCCAACGGGAGGAGATACTCACCGCAATCAAACTTGATATCGACGGTAATCCCCTCCTTGATGCCGCCGGAAATGAAATCGGAGATCAAGTTACCTACTTGTTGGTAAACATTATTCAACATTTTGTTGGATCTGTTGAGAGCATATCTGAGAAAAACAAAGAACAGTTGATGAACCTCAGATGCCGTTCTCTTACTGATTTTAGTTGGTACAAAGATGTTTTTCTCTCCAAACTTTACAAGATTACTTCTTGTAATGATGTTATTTGGAAAGAAAAATTTATCTCTGGTCTTCCTCCTCTTTTTGCTGAAAAGGTTAAGGCAAAAATCAAAGATTCAAATAACGGAATATTAAATTATCACCGTTATACTTTCGGTGCCTTAATTCAAACCATAAACCAAGTTGGATTAAGTATTTGCACTGAAATGAAACTTCAAAAACAATTGAAACGAGAACAATCCATTGGCAGAAAAGAATTAGGGACTTTCTGCTATCAATTTGGATATGATCCAATCAGTTTCTCCTTCCAAAAGAAAAATCCAAAAATCTAGACCTTTTCCTCGTTACGAAAAACGAAGGCTTAGATATACAACTCAAAAGACATTTTCCAAACCAAAACCTCGTTTTACAAAGAAGAAAGCTTCTTCTTCTCCAGCCAAATGCTACAAATGTGGCCTTCCTGGTCATTATGCCAATCGATGTTTCAAATCAAATCCAAAGCGCAAAATCCGAGAAATTGCGGCCGAACAACAATCCTCTTCTTCCGACTCCGAGTCTTTTGAGAAAAAACAGGTATGCACTTGTAAATTCTCCTCTGATCTAGAAGAGTCCGATCATTCTTCTACATCAGATTCCAAACCCAATGTCTCCGTTATTACCGCCTCTGAAAAATTAATCCTCGAACTTATAAATCAAGTTCTGGACCCCGAGGAAAAGGCCAAATATTTAGCCAAAGCCCTTGAAAATGCTTTGCAAAATACATCAGCCACTACATCCCAATCTTTCCAAACTTTTCCATTCCAAAAACCAATAACTCAAACCTCCATGCAAGATGTATACCAACGTCTACAGCATAAGACTCCTTCCCAAGTCTCTTTGCAAGATCTTTATAGAGAAGTTAATCTCCTTAAAACAGAGGTTAAAACTCTAAAAAGAAGCGTAGAACTTCTACAGCTTGCAAATCCTGATACAGACCTTTCGGGACAAATTGATGACTACCTTAATCCTGGTATCGTCAACACCCTGACTACGTATCAGTTCCAAAAATGGTATACTCCCATTACCATTTCCACTCCAAACTTTAAAAAAGAACTCACAGCCCTTGATTGACACAAGTGCTGACTTAAACTGCCTCCGAGAAGGGTTAATCCCTACTCATTTCTGTGAAAAGACTAACAGCACCATTTATACTGCCAATAGTCAAGAATCACACATTGAGTATAAACTACCAAATGTTCATGTTTGCAAAGATGGACAATGTATTCCACTCTCCTTTATAATTGTAAAAAATTGCAGCATGATGCCATTCTTGGTACTCCCTTTATACTCAAAATCCAACCTTTTACTACTACAAGTAAAGGAATCCAAACCAAAATTAACTCTGCTGACATCTTCTTCGAGTTCACTAAACCACCTCAAACTGGTTTAATCTCTGAAGTCATCAACAGTGTCTCTCACAAAGAAACCCAAATCAGCTTCTTGAGAAATGAAATTTCTCATCTTCAAATCCAAAAACAACTCCAGCATCCAAATTTTCAGCACAAATTGAAAGCTTTCCAAAAAACGCTTCAAAAGCTTTGCTCTGAAATTCCAAATGCTTTCTGGCATAGAAAGACTCATATTGTCTCTCTACCATATGTCAAAGACTTTGATGAAAATCAAATCCCTACCAAAGCTCGTCCTTCTCAGATGGATTCTCGACTTCTTCACCTTTGTGATGAAGAAATCAAAATTCTTCTCCAGAAGGGTCTCATTCGTCCTTCCAAATCCCAATGCAGTTGCGCAGCTTTTTATGTTGAGAATGCCGCTGAACTCGAAAGAGGAGTTCCGAGACTTGTAATAAACTACAAGCCTCTCAATCAGGGTTCTAAAAACCATTAGATACCCGATTCCAAACAAAAAGGATTTACTGAATAGATTACACAAAGCTAATCTTTTCTCCAAATTTGATCTCAAATCTGGATTCTGGCAAATTCAGATTCATCCCAAAGATCAGTACAAAACGGCTTTCACAGTCCCCTTCGGACAATTTGAATGGACTGTTATGCCTTTTGGACTAAAAAATACTCCCTCTGAATTCCAAAAGATCATGAATGATATCTTTAATCCCTTTAAAGATTTCGTTCTTACCTACATCGATGACATCCTTATCTATTCCCAAAACATAGATCAACATTGGAAACATCTAGAAATATTCAGATCTGTCATTGAACGAAACGGTTTGGTACTTTCTTTGCGAAAAATCAAACTCTTTCAGACAGAAATTAAATTTCTAGGTTTCAAAATCTTCAAGAATACCTTAACCCCAATCCAAATAGTCATTAGTTTTGCAGACAAATTTCCTGACAAAATTGCTGACAAAAAACAGCTTCAAAGATTTCTTGAATGTTTGAACTACATCTCTGAATTCTAAAAAGATTTACCCAAAGACAGAGCCCTTTTGCAAAATCTTTTGTCAAAAAATCCAAAATCTTCCTGGTCAGAAGATCATTCCAAAGCTTTGCAAAATATTAAAAACAAGGTCAAAAACCTTCCTTGTCTTAATCTTTCAAATCCAGATCTTCCAAAAATTATCCAGACTGATGCTTCTGATTTAGGCTTTGGAGGCATTCTCCTTCAAAAAACTCTCAAAAATGAAGAACAGCTTGTTTGTTTTACTTCAGGTACTTGGAATCCTACTCAGCAAAAATATTCCACAATAAAAAAGGAAATTTTGTCGATGGTTTCTTGTATTCAAAAATTCCAAAGCGATATTTTAAATCAAAAGTTTACACTTCGTGTTGATTGCCAAGCTGCTAAAGAAGTTTTGAAAAAAGATGTTAAAAACCTTGCTTCAAAACAGATTTTTGCCCGTTGGCAAGCGATTTTATCAATTTTTGATTTCGACATCGAGTTTATTCCGGGAAAAAAGAATTCTTTACCTGATTTTCTTTCTCGCGAATTTCTATAGGGCAAACCAGTGAGTGATTCCTTCCCAACTATCAAAAATGCCGCAAAAAAAGGACAAAGGAAAGCAAAAAATGGAAATAGAGATTTCCAATACTTTCTTCCCCCTTCTCCAAACTCCAGAAAAGAAACCTCAAAATCCTCCAAAATCCCAACAGCAAAACCCTCAAAAATCAAAATTCCAAAGTTCTCCCAATCAGCCAAACATGGAAGACTACCAACCAAAAGCAAAACATAGGGTTTTAACCCTAGACCCTGAACTCTCCAAACTTCCTGAAGACCTTCTCATTCCAAAGCTCTTTCTCCCTAACAACCACTTTCATCCAAAGTCTCCAAACCTCACAAGAAAATTCTATGAAGAAATTCTTGTCCAAACCAACAGTGTCTACATTGACCATCGTGTCAACGATGACCAGCTTGAAATATCTTTCTCCAAAATGAAAATTCTCCATATCATCACCCAAAGCGAATGGGGTCAATCCCTATCTGAAACCCAAAATATCAAGGGTCCTAAAGGTGAACCAGTTCCTTTCACCTACTGGGACTACATGGTGGCATGGAAAAATGTCATCCTTTTCCAAAATTCTAACAAAGGACATTCTTGGTTTTTAAATTTCTCATCAGGATACACGAACTCCAAAACTATTCCGCCTTGGTTCTTCTCCCAATGGTGGACTCTTTTTGGTGCTATTTCTAGTATCCTTCCCGATATCCTGATTGAACATCTCTCCAAAGAATCAAAATACAGGCTTGGTTGTCTCTCTAAAGAAGTTAGAGAAAAACAACAGGAATATCCTTCTTATAACCTCATGAGATATTTTGCTAAATACGGACTTCCATGGATCCTCAGATGGCAATATGAAATCTGCCCTTCTGAGAATCAAGACGCCAAAGCATTGTTCCAGTCTACCTACATCAAGTGGTGGAACAAGTTCGACTGCAAACGTATCGCCGATTGTCAGCCTAACCTCCCTGTGCTCTGGCAACCACCAAAAACCTTTAAAGAAGTCGCTACTTCCAAAGACAACGAAAATGCCAAACTCAAGAAAGAATTAGCAGAACTGAAGTCTGCTTTCATTGCTCTCCAAGATCAAATTTCAAGTCAGCATGGATTTGTCTACGTTGAGTCAGAAGCCTCTTCAACAGGAGATCCTGATTACTATCCAGACGGCCAAGATCCCTACCATTTCTGACCGCGCCAAAGTTCAAGCCATAGCTCCAAAAGCCAAAGCCAAGCCAAAGGTCCTCCGGACGCCAAAATTCTCTCCAAAAGCCCTCCAAATGTCCTGCCGACACTTCTCCAAAAAGCCATTATCAAAAGAAGCCAAATGGTCTACTGTAGCGAATCTACTGTAGCAACAAAACGCCAAAATACTGTTGCAGTTACTGTTCACTTTTTACTGTAGCTACAGTAAAACTAAATAGTAACTCTGCACAGTCTCCAAATTTGGGTACTGTTCGCCCACGGTTTCAGCGAATCTGGTTACTGTTGGCCCACGGATTTTACCCACTGTTTTGTAATAGTGTACAGCTGTTTTGTAATAGTCGTTGTATTCTCTCCTTATATAAATAGATCTTTTCGTTTGTTTTAGGCAGAGTTGGACTAGCCAACATCTGTTTGGTCCTATGTAAGAGCTTGAATAGCAAGCCTGAGTGTGCTTCTGGTTTTCTTTCTCTCGTTGCTCGATTTTCTTTCTCTCGTTGCTCTGCTACAAGCCGATCCTGAAGAGTTTGGTATCAGAGCCATCTTGTAAGCAGATTTGTCAATGTTTTAATTGTAATCTTTCAGTAGTAGTAATCCATTAGTCTTTTGTGTTTCTTCTATGATCTATCTTTGAGAATGTTTAGATGTATTTTGCTTGATCTACTGTTTGATCTCTTAGTTTGAATTTTTTGCATATCTTTCGTTTATAGATTGTGATTTCTATTTCATATCTTTTTAAAAAAATCTGAGTTTTAAAGAGGTCCGAGGCTCCCTTGTCGTAATACCCATTTGTCGTTTTAAGCAGTGAGTGTGTTTAGGCCTTTTTGTGGGATTTCTATTATTGACAAGCCACTCTTTTCTTTTCAAATTTTTTTTGAGAAAATATGGAATCAGGAAGAAAATCTTTTTCCGAAAGATCTGCCAAAAATCCTAAACTTGAAAGATCCAACAGTACCTCTAGCCAAAATTCATCCAAACATTCCAAAAGCTTTAGATCTAAAGTAACCAAATGGATTTTCTACTCAAAGCAATTTTGATTCAAACTCTGTTAATTCAGCTAAAAATATAGAATCTACCAGTATAGCTCGTGCCGTGCAGGACGAGACTATGTCCATCAAAAATCTTGAAGAAGTTCGATATTCAGACATCGAACAATCTCTCCAAAATTGGACCCTTCCAAAAGTCTCAACGAGTGAGATTTACGCTGAAGGTTCTTTCCAAAATGATGACTCTCTGGAATCTGATTTTGTAATCAAAACAGTTGAGCAAACTCTCCCTGTTTCAACCAAAAATGAAGACATAACTGTGCTTCCAGCTCAAGCACTCTTACAGTCTTCCTCCAAATACAATTACATCCATCTCGGGTTTGTGCAAGTTGCAATACATCCTTTAACCAGGATAGGTTTAAATACCTCTTGCCTTGTTACCCTCCGTGATAGAAGACATTATGAGTTTAATGATTCTTTGATCGGAATGATTGAGGCTACCCTCTCTGATGGTCCAGCCTATTTCATCCTGCATTCCAAATTACTCTGTATCCTTGACAGATAGACATCTGTCTAAATTTCTGCAATTAGGAATTTATACTCAAGGATTCAAAATGCAATCTGGCAATGAGAATGTCTCAGTCACATATAGAGTCTGTTACAAACTCATGAAAACTCTTGCTCCAGGCACAGCATACCATGATTGAGTCAAGGGACTGACAACCCTTTTCCTCGCGAATCTGAACCATAATATTGTCACTCCAAAACGAATCAAGTGGGATGAGGTTAACATCTCAAAATGGCATATTGAAGATGCTCATCCACAAGAACCCAAAGAAGCTTCAGAACCAGACCTGATCCAAACCAATGATGACGGTTCTGTTGATATCCTTTTTTCCAAATATACCAAAATCTCTGGCTCCAGTAGCTCTGCCGCAATGCCCAATCAAAGTATCCATAAGGTAGTTCCATCTCATGTCTTTGGTCCACGTTACCAAAGTCACGATGATGACTACAACCCTTCGGAAAGCGATTTCCGTCCTCAGGTGAACATGATCTCTGTTACCTGCCAAAATTCCAAAAAAAGATTTTGTTATAGATACGGAGTATCTTAAACAAGATTTCCAAAAACATCTTTTGACAAAATGGTATTTTCGGGTTATGTCGGAACACCTCAAAAAAGATCTTAAAGAGAAATGGTACTCCTACATGAACCAAAATCAAATCACCATTTCCTTTTTCACTTGGTTCCATCGCCACAGTGGAGTCCAAAACAGTAGTCCCAAAGAGATTCTTATGTTCCAAAATCTTACCCGAAAATGATCCAATCGTTTCTCCTTCCAAAAGAAAAATCTAAAAATCTAGACCTTTTCCTCGTTACGAAAAACGAAGGCCTAGATATACAACTCAAAAGACATTTTCCAAACCAAAACCTCGTTTTACAAAGAAGAAAGCTTCTTCTTCTCCAGCCAAATGCTACAAATGTGGACTTCCTAGTCATTATGCCAATCGATGTTTCAAATCAAATCCAAAGCGCAAAATCCAAGAAATTGCGGCCGAACAACAATCCTCTTCTTCCGAGATGAGATACCTGATGTACACATGAGGGCTGGGCTGAGCCCTTTTAAATTTTGAGGTGTCCATCTTTCAAGGTGGGGTAACTGTGCTGGACGGATTAGATGCGATGTGCACATCATGTTAGGCCCACGGGTGCAAGATCCAATCCATCCAAGAGATTGGTCGCACCGCCCTACTTTTTCTCAAAAATAAATTGTGTCCACTAATCATGTGGGCCTCATATTGGAGCCATGCATCTGTCTGGGGCATCGATACAGCAATGCCATTCTGATTTATGGATTGGATCTCCAACCTATCGTGACACCAAGATGGCATATTTCTGACATGTATGTGAGCTTTATTACTACCAATGCCGGAGACCTGGTGCTTCATAGGATTCATGGTGTAACTAGGCCTTGAAAACCGTGGCATAAATACGGTGAAATTAGATGGAATTGTGCTTGTAAAATCTGTGGGGCCCACTGTTATGTATATATTTGATCCATCCCCTCCATCTATTCTATAAGAAGGGCAAAGAGGACCACACAAATGGATAAATGAATAAACGTAAGCAAATTGCGTGGCCCATCTCAGCGGTTTGTTGATGCGGTAAAGTAATTCTGTGAGCCCTGTTATGATCTATGTGCAATATCCACACTGTCAATCCATTTTGTGATAAATTTTAGTGCACAAGCTAAAAAATGAGGCAGATCAGGGGGGATTGAACGCCTATCATTGAAAACTCTTGGGAGCTATAGAAGTTTTGGATAAATGTTTTCCATTCATCCAGGTCAGTGTGACCTTATGAACAGGTTGGATAGCAAATGAACATCATGGTGGGCCCTAGAAAGGTTTCAACAGTGGGCATCATTGTAGTCATGTTTTCTATTGTGTGGTCCACTTAAGGTTTGGATCTGTCTAATTTTTGGGATCACTCCTTAAAATGATGTTGCAAAATGGATGGGAGGTGTAGATATAACACAAGCATCATAGTGGGCTCAAAAAACTTTGCCTTGTCAACACACCGCGCAATCTGCTTCCTCAATGATAATGGTGATGTCATGTAACGAGCATCCCATGGTCATGGACGCATGTAAAAACTGCCTTTTCATTGCTAACCACGACATGTGAGGCTGCCATGCTGCCTCATTCTAAGGTGTGCAACGTGTGAGGCAATCAACCCTCTTATCTAGGGCTCGGATCAGGTACTACCCCCACCAGGACGCACAAGGAGATGGATGCCTACATGGCGTGTCGCCATTGGCCAGTGCAGTGGACTCCACACCTCGGTATTAATGAGATGTGATGGGTCTAACAGCTCGACCCAAGTTGTGGGGACCTGCTGCGTCGGCCAATGACGACGCGCCATTTAGGCGTCCATCTCCTTGTGCGTCCTAGTAGGGGTAGTACCTAATCCGAGCCCTCTTATCCATGACTTCAATGTACGTGGTCCTTTTCTTTGTCTTCTTCACAGTCACCTATAATGCACGACTCGTCATTCTTTTGAGGTGGAAAATTTTAAAATAAGATGATTCTCTGCTCGAGGATAACTTAGTAGACCGCATTCCTGATTTCAGTGTTAGAATCATCCTGTCTAGGGTGGACCACAAGCATGCACATCTATGTTTATAAGTGTACGGGCATTTTGGTTACGATTGAGTGGCCACTGTTCCTGTCCAGACCTCCGTGGTGTCTGGCACCATGGGATACATCACAATGTATGCATTTTACCCATGCTATTCGTATGCTTTTCTGGTTCATTTTACGGCATGAGCTCAAAATTAAAGCACATTCAACACTCATGTGGACCACATTAAGGGTGTGTTTGGATGGCTGACTTCCAGCATAATAGACTGTAAAACTCACATATTACTCCTTCAGCCCATTGGGTAAAGCAAGTTGGAAAATTACAATAATCCATAGGAATCACCACTGACTTAGATGGGTGGAACTAGGTTGACATGGCATAGTATTGTTGGCCCCACCCTAATATATATATATATATATATATATATATATATATATATATATATATATATATATATATATATATATACATACCATCCATTTATCTTGCTCGATCATTTTGTGGAAGGAGACAAAAAAGTGAGGCACATCCAAAACTGAAATTTACCACACCAAAAAAAGCAATCGGGATTGTACGCTTACCATTAAAAACTTCCTGCAGCCCACAAAAGTAATGGATGAAGCTAATATTTGGAGTCACACCCTAAAGTAATATTGCAAAATTGATAAACGGTGTGTATATAATGCATATTAGGCAAGTTATAACCACATGTATCTAATCCCGTGAGTACATTACATGCATATAAAAATATTCAAGTGGAGTGGTATTAGTATTGGTATTCATATGGCTTTATTTTAGACTGATGTGGTAGTGATAATCATTATCCATTTACATCACATTATTGTAAAAGTCAGCCATCCAAACAGGCCTTAAAGGAACAATGGGGATAATGATGTCTACCAACTACCAGTGGAACCTTTCTAAGGCTCCTAGTGATATTTATTTGTCAACTTGCTCATAAGGTCACATAAACTTAGATGAAAAGAAAATATAAATATCAATTTGATCAAGAACTTGTCATGTAGGAAGGTCATGTGTTTGAATTTCGGGAGCAACAAAAATGCCTTCGTACTATATTCCTAGAGGAGCCAAGAAAATCAAGTCCAACCTGGGATTGGGAAATCAAGCCTAGTCTACCTGCACAATAGGAGAGTATTAAAGTCTCTTGGTATATATACACCATCCTCTAACAGCTTGAGCTTTTAGAGCAGGTGCTTAACACTTCTATGCATAAAAGAAATTTTCAAAGGTATACGTTCCATCCCCACGGTTTTTTGTAGTGGGTCAAACGGAGCGAGTTTGCCCTCCGTCTTCTCAGCATTTCTCACTCACTCAAGTATCATTGTAGTTAGGTCAGTAAATGGTTGGGTTTGGGGCGGGTTTAGCTAAAACCAAACCCTCCCATTTACTAAATGGGTTTGGGTCCAAATTTTAGACCTAGGCCCTTTTACTAAATGGGTGGGTTCGAGTCGGGTCCGAGTTAACCTATTAGACCCATTTATAAATTGGTCTGGGCCTAGTAGAGGGAGATCCACCCAGACCCATTTATAAATGGGTCGGGTCTAACGGGTCTGGGTTTGGATTTAGCATGCAAGCATTTTTACAAGGCTTAAAATTGGGTCTAGATGGGTCTGAGCTGGACGGGTCCCTTGAAACATAGACCAAACCCACCCACTTACTAAATAGGTTCGGGTCGGGTTAGGTCGGGCCTAATATAAAGGAAACTAGACCCAGGCCCATTTAGCAAATGGGTCTATTCTTAGACCCAGAACCATACCATTTAACAAATGGGTCAGGTTTGGGGGGGTCTAAATGGATTGGGTTTGGGTACCCCATTGGGTCCATTGACCCATTTACCGCCCTAATTGTAGTAAGTTTGAACGGGTCTGAGGTTGGTCACTTCGCCGACAGTAGGAGCTGTATAAACACTGACGTGAATGGCCCTACATTTATTTCAAAAGGCAAAGAAGCTTGCCTCTCTTGTGGAAAAGGTGGCCACTATGGCACGTGATCCATCAAAATCGTCAACGAACACAATGCCCATGTTGCCCCCCTATTCCCCATGACATATTACAGATACACCAGTGATCCTGAAAAAGGTCTTGATGAGCTTGCTGTGGATGGACCATAGATGAAGATCACACTGACTGGTGATCTTAAGCTTTTGATTTCAGCCGTTTCAATATGTGAGTCAACAATGGGATGGTTTGGATTGTCTGATTAGTATGATTTTCAGAGCCATAATCATGTTGGAACTCAAAAGCATAGAGAGAAAAGCCTATACGTGTATCTTTAATCAGTGGCTCCCAAACCACTGGCTAATTCTTTTATCATCCGTTCCTTGTTCTATGAATATGATCCACCCTATGAGCGGATGAGATTGACCTTTGGACTAGGGTACATACATAGTGGGACCCACCTGGTGAGTGGATAGAATTGACATTTGGACTAGGTCACGTACAGAGTGGGACCCACCTCATGAATTTCAAAAGCTCTTCCTCACATGTCCTGTCAGCTAGAGTACTAGACTTATCAGAGCTCGACCACAGCCGTATCCATCCACGACATGCATCTCTTTCGGATGTGCCTTCACCACACCTTACAATGCATTGTACAGCTGCGTGCAAAGGAGTGCACTGATTATAGTTTTTTCCTTGAGGCCGGATCTATTACAAGCACCTGTAGGTTAACTGATTAGAGTTTTTTCCTTGAGGCCGGATCTATTACAAGCACCTGTAGGTTAACGTAAACATACAATGCAATTTATGAGGCCCATACTGTTGCGTTTATGCAATCTAATCCGTCCATTACATACATCTAATGATGCTTTCCTTTGTGGCCGAAATTCATTTCAATGCAAAAGTCAGGTGGGCCACTCAACGGGGAAGAACATCCTGACCATCCTTCTACCTTTGAAGGGGCATTTTTGTCATTTCAAAAAGTTGATTGCCAACACATATATCAGCCTTTTCTACACGCATTTGTTTCCCGCCCAGCGTAATTTTATTTTGGCGGGAAATATTCCAATGGTTTTCTTTTAGAAAGCATTTTGATGGTGGGCCACTGTTGGGCGTACTATAAATGTATGTAGTTCATCTACACCGTCCATCCACTTGTATAGATCATTTAAGGGGTTGAAACCAAAATTGAAGCATATCCATAACTCAGGTAGACCATGCCACAAGAAGCAGTGGGTATAATTATTTTCACCGTTGAAAACTTTCTTACAGCTGATAGTGATTTCCACCGTTGAAAACTTTCTTACAGCACACAGTGATGTTTATTTGTCATCCAATCTGTTCACAGGATCACACAACCATTGATGAAGAGAAGAAAATAAATAATATTAGCTTGATCGAAAATTTCTTTGGCCCCAAGAAATTTTCAACGATCCAGGTTCAATTCACATTGTTTCGTGTGGTGTGGTCCACTTTAGCCGTTTATAGCCTTCATTTTTTTTTATATAAACCCATAAATTTTTTTATTTAAATGGATGAATGGAGCGGATGAAATACATAAATAATAGTGGACCCCATGGAGTTTACCCAGTATGCTTAAGTATTGAGTTACTCAGTATGCAATCCCTTTCCTGCTGGCGGAAGTTATGTGGAGCCCACCGTGATGCTTGTTCGAAATCCTCACCGTCCATGGGTTTTTTCAGATCAATATAGGACATTGGAACAAAAATAAGGTAGATCCAAAATTTAAACGGGCTACACAACAAGAAATAATGAGATCAAATATCCATTATTGAAAAATAGATGGATGAGGTAGATCCAAAACTTAAACAGGCCACACAACTGGTAATAGTGAGATCAAACGTCCACTATTGAAACATTGGTAGGGCCAAAAATAGTTGGATCAGGCTAATATTATTTTTGTGTTTCGCTCATCTCAGTAATAGTGACCTTATGAACGGTATGGCTTCCATGTAAACATAACCAGGTTTTTAGGGAGGTTTAACTGCAGCCATTTCCCTACCCACTGTTCCAGTCATGCAGACCACTGAAAGCACTAGTTCGGTATATTTTTTTGTCCCATCTCTTAAATGATCTAGAAAAAATCGATGGACGTTATAGATTTGTCACCATTGGAGTTGATCCTCACCATTAGAAACGTCTTTTCCTGTAAGGTTAATCACCATTGTTTCCTTTACTATAATCCATTTTTCATTTCGACCTACTTAATTTTTTAAATCATGCCCTGCCGTCGATTTTTTAAATCATGCCCTACTGTCGATTTTTTAAATCATGTACTTCCCGGTGGGCCTCTTAGGTAGGGGTTCCACCCACCACTGTCGATTCGGCGTACCATCTAATCTAGTGCATACGCTGGGATGTTAAATGGGATGCTCATGAGAAATCCACCCTGTTCATTCATTTTGAGATCATTTATAAGACACAAAACAAAAAATGAGGTGCATCCAAAACTAAAGTAGGCCATATAAAATAATTCTTAATTTAGGTCTCATACCCTAAAATGAGCTCACAAAATGGATGGACAGGGTGGATTTTTCACACGAACATCATGACTGCCCTACCTAGCATCTCATCCAAAAGCCTTTAACAGGAAATCCAAATACCGTCATGTGTACTGATTTTACAAGTATTAAGGTGGCTACCTAGTATAAATAATTGCTCTATATGAAAGGATTACACAGATGAAACCCATACGTCTAAAAGCATGAAAAGATTATATAGATTGCATTCAAGCATGCATAATCATAAGAACATAGAAATGAGTTGAACAACCACAATCAATTATCAATCAAAATCCGAGGAACTCCCCTCACTCTCATTTGACATTTCCGATTCAGATGCATACGTCAAATTAATCATCTCTCCTTCAACCCACACCCTCGCTACACAGCTTACCATCCTCCTAATCTCTCTTTTCAGCCTTGCCAATGCAATCTTCATTTCTTCTAACGTATCACGTCTCATACCAACACATGAACTTCCTACCCGCGCCAGCTAACAGTTTGCGTAGTGAGTAACTGCGGACAGTAAGCGTGCGGACTAAACTTCGTAGGGCCCACCGTGGTTTAAGTATTTTATCCGCTCCGTCCATCCCTCTTAACAAATAATTTTAGGTATGGTGCCAAAAAATGAAGCATATAAAAAACTAAAGTGGACCACACCATAGAAAAAGTGTGTATTGAATGTCTATTATTGAAAAATTCTCAGATGATAGGGAAGTCTTGGATCAAACTGATAATTGTGTTTTCCGTTCATCCATGTCCATGTGATCTTATGAACAGGTTGGATGACAAATAAACATCTGGTGGGGCTTGGGAAGGTTTCAACAATGGAAATCATTATTCCCACTGTTTCCTGTGGCGTGGTCCACTTGAGATTCGGATATTCCTAAATTTTTGTCTCAACCCCTAAAATGAGATGAAAAAACATATGGACGGAATAGATAAAGCACATACATTGTAGGTGGGCCCAACAGTGTTTACTACGCACGATAAGAGCGTGCGGATTCGTCCGCACGCTATTTGAACTCCAAGTGGAACGAATTAGATGTTACCCTGGTAATACCTTAGTGGGTGTTACCCCTACCGTTTGGGGCCTATCGTGATGTATTTTCTATATATCTATGCCATCTATCTTTTTTCTCTTATCATTTTAGGACATTATCCAAAACCTTAAGAAGATCCAAATCTCAGGTGGACCATACCACTAGAAACAGTGATTAATAACCATTAAAAACGATTTGGGGGCTACAAAAGTTTTGGATCAATCTGATATTTATATTTTCCTTTCATGAAGACCTTATTGACATTATTAAGAGCTTGGATTGCAAATAAACATTACCAAAACCTTACCATGGGCTCTTTGGAATTTTTAATGGTGGGACACTCAATCACACTGTTTGCAGTGGTATGGTCCACTTGAGAATTGGATCCGCATAATTTTTGGAACCTTACCCTAAAATGGGCTGTATAAACGGATGGACGGAGTGGATATACAAAATATCATCCATGTGGGCCATACGGTAGGGGTAACACCCACTAAGCTGTTCCCAGGGTAACACCTAATTCGCGCCCAACTCCAAGAGGAGGCCCCCTCCCCCGCCGCTCTGTCTCTCGGCACTCTCTCTCTGTCCATCTCTCTCTCTCTCTCTCTCTCTCGGCTCTCTCTCTCTCTCTCCATCCGTCCCTCCTACCGTTCCTCCTTCCCTCTCAAAAGCATCTCTCTCTCACCCCCTCACAATCTCCCTTCCTCCCTCGATCTCGACGGCATCTCTCCCTCTCCCCTTACGCGCTCCGTCCTCTTGCATACGTCAGCGGCTGCCATCTACGCCGCATATCTTCGGAAAATCATTTCTCGCCAAATTGTGTTGGTTGCAAACTCCATCCTCCGATAAATCTTTTCATCTACTCCAACTCTAAGAGGTAACACATGTTAGGGTTTAATTTTTTTTTCGAGGCATTTGGTGTGTGCGAAATCTCCCATTTCGCATTTATTTCGGGGCATTTGGTGTGTGTGAAATCTCCCATTTTAATTTGGGGGCATTGATGAATAGGGAAAGGGATCCAGCATTTTTTTTAATATTTTAGGCTGGGACTTGAGAGAGAGATGAGACAGACGCTGCTTGGCTAGTGGTGTTGCTGTAGCCACTTGGCTACTGGTTGGTGCGCTATGGGGCCCACCATCTTGTATGTGTTTTAGCCATGCTGTCCATTGTTTTGTCCAAATCATTTTAGGGTTTGATCCCAAAAATCAAATAGATGTAAATCTCAGGTGGACCACACGACAGGAAAACATTAGTAATTGAATGTCCACCTTTAAAAACCTCCTGGGGGCCACTATAATGTTTGGTTGATATCCAACTTGTTGATTAGGTCATAAGGACCTGGATGAAGGGAAAAACAAATATCAGTTTGATACAAAACTTTCATGGCCCCAAGAAGTTTTTAATGGTGGTCATTCAATCAACATTGTTTCACGTGATTTGGTCCACTTGAGATTTGAATTTGCCTCATTTTTTTGCTCATGCCATAAAATGTTAGGAAAAAATGGATGGACACTTGAGATTTGTTGTTATGTGGTTGTTGTTGTTTTTTTTTAAATATATAAATAAGGGCTATTTGGAAAGCATTAAATTCATTAAATTTTCTGTGTCTCGCCTGCCAGCCCATATGAAAGACGCCTAGGCGTTCCAAAGCAGGTCTCATTTTTTACTGTTAAGGGCCACAGTAACCCCACAAATTCATCTACGTCCGTAGTCTCAATGTCCACTATTTGAGTTTCATTATGTTTAGCCCAAATTCATCTATTATGTCAAATTCTTTGTTAGTCAATGTGAAGGGTATAGGCTATTGGATATTCATAATCCCAAAATAGAGCTAACATTTATCACATAGCAATCACATAGCATAATGTCATTATATGAATTTATAGCATGTATAAATGAGACTTTTAGTCGAGAATAATATTGTCATTATAATAATTTCTTCATGTCTCCCGCCTACAGCACTACGTTCATCTAACTCAAACAATGAGTGCTCCATCAGAAGTGCAGTGGTCTGTTGTCGATACGCCAAGTGTTGAGGTTGTGCTAGATGTTAACGCCGAGCACACGCCTCAAATAGGAATGAAATTTGCTACTGAGGAGGAGGCAATAACCTTTTATAACGTCTATGTAAAGTCGGTCGGTTTTAGCATTCGTAAGAATCAGACACGAAAGTTAGCTGGTACCGAAGAGAACGTGTGGCGTGTGGTATGTTGTTCGAAAGAAGGAATGACTAAATTCAAAGAAAATGATGGTGAGAGTTCGAAACATTGCAAGTTAAGGAGGAACCGGCCGTCAACTAGAGTTGGTTGTCCTGCGAAGATAGCGTTCTCTCGCGATAAGAATGGTATGTGGGTCGTCACAAACTTTGTTCAATCTCACAATCATGAACTGGCATCTGAAAATGAAAAGCATCTTCTAAGATCACACCGGTGTGTGGGTGATGAGTCGAAGGCATTTATTCGTAACTGTAAAGACGTTGGAATTAGGCCATCTTTAGCCCATGAATATTTAGTGAACGTCAATGGAGGATATGAGAGTACTCCTTTCACAAGAACAGATGTCAAGAATGCATTTCGAGATATGCACAAGAACATATGTCAGAAGGACGCAGGACTGATGTTTCAACATTTGCGTGCTCGTCAAAATGAGGATCCCGATTTCTTTTTCTCGATTCTAAAAAATGACAAGGACAAGCTATTATCAGTTTTTTGGTGTGATCGAGCTTCAAGGATTGATTATATGGTTTTTAATGATGTGGTATGCTTCGATACTACATATAGAATGAATAGGTATAAGATGCCTTTTGCTCCTTTTGTTGGAGTCAATCATCATAATGAAACTGTTGTATTTGGATGTGGGCTTCTCACCAATGAGAGAATAGAGTCGTTTGTGTGGTTGTTTGAACAGTTTATAAAAGCAATGCAAGGAAAGGCCCCAAGTAGTATAATCACAGATCAGGATTCAGCTATTGAGGCAGCAATTCAACAAGTATTTCCTACCACAAACCATAGGTTTTGCTTGTGGCACATTATGCAAAAAGTTCCTGAGAGATTGGGCCAGTATTTCAGGAATCACGATGACTTTCAAACCAGTTTTCAACGATGCGTGTACAGTAATGAAAGCGTGGATGAGTTCGAGTACAATTGGTCCTGCTTCATCGATCGATTTAAACTTGAAGACAATGAATGGCTATACTCGCTCTATCTGATTCGTGAAAAGTGGATTCCAGTCTTTGGAAAAGATACATTCCTTGCCAACATGACTACAAATCAAAGAAGCGAAAGCATCCATTCCTTTTTCGACTCATATTTAGGCCCAAAGACGACACTGGTTGATTTTGTTAAGCAGGTTGAAAAAGGAATACAAAAACGGCGTCATACGGAGCAGATGTCTGATTTTAGAACGAAGAATTACCAGTTGGAGCCTGCAACATCATTGGCTATGGAGAAAGACCTTCATAGTATATACACATACACACACTTCGACATTGTTCAAAAAGAATTGTTTCATAGTTGTCGTTACATGGCAGACGTACTCGGTGAAAATGGTGAGTTTATTTTATGAAAGGTTAAGCACCCAAAGCTCAAGAAGGATGCCCGAGTGGTAAAGTTTATGAAGGATGTTGTCTACGCCAGGTGCGTTTGTAAGATGTTTCAATCTAGAGGATATGTTTGTCGTCATATAATTGCCGTCTTCAGAACTATGGGTATTGTAGAACTTCCTACAAGATATATTCTGAAGCGAATGACACGTGAGCCAAAGATTGGGTTAACCCTTGGTCCAAACGAGGTAGGCGAAGGTTTAGAAGAAAGTTTCAATATGCAAATTGAAGAAATGACGAAGCTTTTGTTTCGTTTTCCATCAGCGGTTCAGAATTCTCCACAAGCATGCCAAGTTGCAACAGAGGGCCTAAGGGAGTTGTTAGCGGTAGTTGGGCGTGTTCGGGATGACGATGTTGTTTTAGAAACGTGTAACGATAATGACGGTGTTGGCGGTAGCAATCAACTTTCAAATCCACAAATTGCAAATACAAAGGGGCGTGCCAGCAACAAGAGTGGAAGGAAAAGGCTAAAAGAAAGAGAAGAAACGACTAAAAGAGAAGAAAGGACCACATTTTGTTTCACTTTTTTGTTATAGATTTTGTAATTGAACTTTTTTTTCTGATTTGCGATTTATAGTACATGAAGTCAATGCCTTTTTTTCTGAAAAATCTGTATTGCGAATTTTTAAAATCATTAATTTTGTTGCATAATGGGCTTTTTGATTACTTTGAATTTGGGATGATGGCATAGTAGATTGCATATGGTACATTGTAAGGCATACAACATTCTGATGCACTACTTATTTTATTTGATTTTTTTTTATGGCATAGTAGATTGCATATGATACATTGTAAGGCCTTTTTTGGTTGCCAATTAAAAATGATCTCATTTTAATCAGCAGCTGCAATTATATATTAGGGCCCATTTGGTAGACACTTAAAATATGTGTTGTCTCATTTTAGCTAACAGTAATTAGATGAACTCATTTTTAGGTATCTGCCAAACAGGCTGCTAGAGATTTCGGTAAGCTTTAAAGCAATTTGAATAACGTCATTTATATAAATTATGATCTCCAATACATAATTACATAATTACTGTTAACTAGAATGTGATGAAATCATTTGCAACTAGAAACCAAACTACAGTTGAAAAACTGGGAAACAGATTGAGTCGACTCAACGACCCGGCGATGTCTTTACTTTACCGGGGCTCGATATTTTGAACATGCGATATAGGCTCGACATCTAAATGGGACAGGCTGTGCTATGTGTAAGGTCTAAGCTAAGTATTTAGAAAGTGGGCTAGCACGCAAGCTAGCCGAACAAATAGAGCCCAAAAAATAGGTAGATCCAACGATTGGGTGGGCCACCACACAGACAACAGTTTTCTATGAGATTTTCAATGGTTTGCGTTCAATCCCACTGTTTCCTGTGGTGTGGCCCACCTAAGTTTTGAATGTTGATAATTTTTTGGCCTTACATCCTTCCATGAGCTCAAAAAAAAAAAAAGGATAGACTGAGTAGATGTCACATGGACACAAGAATGGACCCCACCAAAGTCACCCGTACAAAAGGTTTTCCTCTCGCTCCACCAATGTACAAAGGTGCCAAGAAAACAGTGCCGTGAAATACAGTGAAATTAAAATGAGAGTCTCCGACGTTGAATGGGGTGAAATGGGAAGGAAGGGAGAGGCGTCCACTCTGGATGATGCCCTTGTCCAGTGAAGGACGCCAGCCCATCCCAAGCTGACCAAAGTCTGTGGGGCCCACCAGGGACCCCACCTTGGCGTGATGAGATCCGCACCGTCCACCAGTGTCTCCAGCTTATTTTAGGCCATGGGCCCAAAAATGAGGCAGATCAAAATCTCGAGTGGAACGCACCTATAGGAAATAGTGTTGATTCAACGGCTACGATTAGAAGCTTCCCGAGCCCACTATCATGTTTAATTCCCATTTGACCTGGCGTGTGGGTCCCACCTTGGTGTAAGTGTTTATTTCCAGGCCACCCGTTTTGGCCATATCACGACCCTCAAAATGTAACAGGTCCAAATCTCAGGGAACCCACCATGATGCATATGTTTTAATCGACACTGTCCAGCCATTTCTCAGCCCAATATTTTTGGGCATGTACGTGCCCAGGAATGGGGCTTGTGCAACTCAGCTGGTAGGAAATAATGAAAATTGAACGTTTACCGTTGGAACCGCTCCAAGGCCCACCTTAATGTATGTACATGGTGTCCATCTGCCTTGTCAGCCCATGACAAGGGTCAAGCCCAATAACGAGAAAGATCCAAAGCCCAGCGGGCCTAAAACATGAAAAAGTTCGGTTTCGGCCTGCCCAACTTGAGATGGGTGTTGAGCTGAATGTTGAGCCCACTTAATTGATGATTCAGGGTGATTTGTAGATTACACTAATGAGCCCACTTAGACACTAAAGCGGCAGGCCCACCTAATGTAAACCCTTGTGGGCCCAATATGGAAACCTTGTCCAGCCGAAGCTGATAATGGAATGTTCGCCTTATAATGAATGAGGCGTAATTGTGAATTTAAATAGTACGTATTGTGTAGATAATAGGTATGAATGATGGTAATTGTGCTGTTGATTATGGATTAATAGAGGTAAGCCATGCGATAACTTGATTAACATTGTTCTACTTCCTAGCATGCTAATTCATGTACTTAACATGTTGATGTTGATAATGCTCATGCATGCATCATGAAGTATTACATACTATGTGTACGGTATTGATTATGGCATAATCACTTGCATGTGTGCAATATGGATTACTTATGTACATGAAATGAAATGGGCCATTGGGCCACGATCTCTTGAAAGCCAATGATGGCATATATCAGTCTATATTACCAAGAACTAAACATGAATATGACTCGCCGAGTGGTTACTTGGTTGTGAATCCTCTCATGAGCATGCATGATAAGCGTGGTACATTTGATGCATGTGATATATTGTGCATGGATGCTTGCAGTCATGTATATTCATATGGACAGAGATACGGAGATGTAGAATTCGGCACCATAATTATACTCGTAGTTGCATGGGATGGATATTGCGAATATGATTATGGCTTATGATTTGGATACCCCGTATGCCTGTGGGTTGTGGAACATCGGAAATGTAAAAATAGTTGAGGAGGGAAAGGGCCCCATGAACTGAAAGTCCCTAAACTCCGATGGTACCTAGGAATGCCTCCCTGTTTGGCCGATTGGATGACATGGGTCATGGTATGTTTGACTCACACTAACGAAGTCGAGTGAGAAGAGATGTGTCAAACCTGCTTAAGGGCTAAGGTGTGAATAGGGACGACAAGGAGAAGTGCAAATGCTGTGCGCTACTTTTATGTCGGATGGTGTGACCAGGGATCGGTTTGAAAATTAATATAAAATAAATGAAGAAGAGAGATGTGTCCTTATCCTTGCCTCGGTGGTAGACTCCCAAGGGTTTCAACACCAGGTTTAGGGTTCCAGTATCCCATAGGTAGTGAAATCCTGCTACGACATGGGCGTGGGCATGGGTGTGAGGTGGGGGTCGGTGTGGGGTGCATGTGTTAAAAAAAAAAAAAAAAAAAAAACAACTTGATCCAAAACTCCAATGGGCCCAGGAAGGTTTCAAAAGTTTGCATCCCATCCCCCTTGTGGACCACTTGAGGCTACCCATCTAGGCCCATGCTCTAAATCACGCCATTGGGCCTACTAACCATCTAGGACCATGCTTGTAGCGCTCATGCTCCAACCATCTAGGTCCATGCCTGTCCCAGCCTCGTAACCAATATCTTGATCAGAGTCCTTTACCTTGACTTTATGCAAATAAACATGTTCGGAGGCCAAGCCCAGCTCAAAGATGGGTGGTGTACGCCCCACCTTCACCCCTAACCAATGATCAGATCGGGTAGACCTTCAAGCCCAAAAATCATGCAAGTTCACTCGTCAAACGGGGAAGACTTGTACCAGAAAAATGGCGGTTTAGAAAGTGAAACACAAACGACCCCAATGTGGTCCACGTGATGAGCAGACATTCCTAATATTTCCCCAATCAAATGATCCTAGCCATTCAAAAAAAAAAAAAAACCAATTGCAAGTAATTGTCCATATTTAACAGGCATGGTTAGATCATCCAATGACCCATTGTATGAATGATTTGAATCACAAGAGGAAGGCCCCCACATCAACAGTTTATCAGGCTGAGAAAATGCTCAATCCAATGTTTATACTTTCTTTACTCTGGTAAAGATACCGTACCACCTTTCACACTAACGCAAGCACAAATTGACAAATAGTACACGTCTGGTATTATTGACATAGAAAATTCCTTATCTTACCAACCCTTCAGCCTCAATTAAGATCAGAACACATACGCAGTTTTCGCAAGGAAATCTTCACAGGCACATGGTTGCATTTGCATTTGCCGTCATTCACTGGTCTATCTGGTCATGCATTTAGGTCGTCAGACCCAGAACATTACAATGTTTAGATGATTCTAACACTGCTGTCTGTGGTATATCAATGGCTTTAGAAAATAGAGCAATGATTCACGTTCATTAGGCAAAAGATCTTAATCCATAATGGGACTCATTGGATGAATATTTCCTCGGACTATGTCAATTAGTGGACAGTCCAATTGCTAAAATACTTCCACTGGATATTGTAATGAAATTTTGAAAAAGGTTTTATAAAATGTTCCAGCTATTAAACATCTTAGTAATCCAGTAGTCTTCTTATTATAATAAGATGATATCTTTATCCTATTACATTCATGATACAATCTCCCTTTGACACAAAGAAAAAGGATATCTTTCCATGTATAAACCATCAGTACATACCACTCCTAGGCCAAGGCTATATATATAAAGCTCAAAGGAAAGTATTCAAGAGACCTCTTTTATTTTTAGATATTTCTCAACATAAATACCAAAACATCTTAGTAATGACTTAGATAAGATGGACCTTCACCTAACTGTTGTGTTCTAAATTGTTTCTCTCGGTGAATCCTGACCCCAAGATATATGTCCTTGATTGCTTGCATTTCTGTGACAACATCATTCATCTCCATTCGCTCTCTTGGAGACTCCGCAGAACACAACATACCGATTCTGACCATGGAAATTAATCTGTCGCGCATTCTATTTCTTGAATTGATATGATTTCCACTACCTTGAGTAGCTTCGGCTTCTTCAAAGAGAAATGGATCTACAATCTCCATAACTCGTTCAGGCAATGCCAGCTTTGCAAAATGATGAAGGCTTAGATTGTCTTTAAACATGTTGTCAGTTGGCCCCTTTCCTGTTATCCGTCTCCAACAAAAGGATTCCATAGCTGTAAACATCTCCTTGTGTAGATGCTTTACCGCCCAGCGCATACTCTGTAATTTGTACATCCCATATTTGAATGTAATTAGCAACCAGTTAGATACAAATAAAAGTAGAGGTTGAATTTTGAATGTAATTATGCAATTGATACGCTTATGAGGTGTGAAAGCTAATTGATGAGATAGAAAGCGTGATGTGAAATGTTCACAATGCGATATATTGACTGAGTTAGTTTATATCTATGCTAATTGAAGTCTGACCATTGTCCTTGCTATCTAAAATAAGAAGTTTGCTGGCCTAAGCACAAATCAATGCAAACATGGCAAGTTTTTGGAGATGTGATAGGTCCCCGAAAAAGGAATGTGACTCAGCTGCGACCCGGATTCAGCCATGAGGGTGGGACCTTGACTGTGTGGCTTACCTGGATGTATGCATTTTATATCTATGCCGTCTATCTGTTTTTTCAACTCATTTTAATAAATGGGCCTAAAAATGAAACCAATCCAAATCTCATGTTGATCGCACCACAGAAACCTGGGTGATTGACCATTAAAAACTTTTTGTGGGCCACAAAAAGTTTTGGATCAAGCTGATATTTGTTTTTAGCCTTCATCCAGGTATGTGCGCAACCTTATTAGTAAGTTAGATGGGCATTCAACGATCACTGTTTCCTGTGGGGCACTCTCCTTCTGAGATTTGGATCTGCTTCGTTTGGGGCTCATCCTCTAAAATGAGCTAGCACAACAAATGGACAGCATAGATATGCAATGCATACATCAAGGTGGGCCCCATGGTTAGGTTCCCACCCATATCCCCGGTTTACGGCTAGGGTTTCAATTAGGGCTGAAAGTCGGGCGGGTTGGATTGGGTTGGTGCTGAACCCTAACCCAACCCAAGGTTCCTATACCTCAACCCTAACCCAACCCAACCCAACCTCGGGTTGGGAATTCTCAACCCAAGCCCAACCCAAGCGGGCTCGGTCGGGTTGATCGGGTTGGTCGGGTTGATGCATGCTAATATTTTCGTTATTACATTAATCTATTATGTTTCAATACACGCCTTATTTTTTATACTTATGGCTTTATTAATTATATATGTACTTATTTATGTAAAGAACTTCACTTTTCCTAAACAAATAAGTTAAAATACAAGTAAACTTTACAAGTTTACTTCACCAAAGTATAATAAAAGTATAAGTAACTTGTATATAGATCGGGTTCGGGTTGGGTTGGGCTACCCGAGACCTCAACCCAAGCCCGACCCAAACTTCATCGGGTTGATGTTTTCATAGCCCAAGCTCGAGATCGGGTTCGATACTTCTTGCCCAAGCCCAACCCAATGTCGGGTCGGTCACGGGTCGGTCGGGTTGAACCCGCCCAACTTTCAGCCCTAGTTTCAATGGTGCGCGTGGGGATAGAAAACCACTTGGAAATGGTTGACAACTTCAAATGACATGCTTTAAAAAAAAAAAAAAAAAAATAGAACAAAAGAAAATAGATGCAATTGTTACCTGGTGCAATGTACCCAATAGGTCCCTTTACACCAACCGAGCTAGTCTGAGCAACTTGAGATAAGAACCTGGATAGCCCGAAGTCACCCACATGAGCAGTCATGTCATTATCGAGGAGAATGTTACTCGGTTTTAAATCGCGATGGATGATTGGTGTTTGGCATTGGTGATGTAGATAATCCAATGAAGAAGCCACATCGATAGCTATATTTAGCCTTTGAATAAAGCTTAAATTCCTTATCAACCTCTCCTGCCCATCTCTGTGCAGCCACTCATCTAGACTTCCATTCGGCATATACTCAAAAACTAAAGCCTTGAACTCGTTTCCCTTAAAATCAATGCTTGAGCAACAGCTAAAGATTTTATTAAGATTTCTATGCCTAACGTTTCTCAAGGCTTCACATTCTGCCATGAAGCTCCTAAGAGCTCCTCGCTGCTGAAAGTTGAAAACTTTCACTGCAATAACAGTTCCATCTCGATCTAGTATTCCTTTATATACAGAGCCAAAACTTCCAGTGCCAATCAAATTTTCAGAAGAGAAGCCATCTGTCGCTTTAAAGAGCTCTGCATAAGATATGTTCATGAAAGGATTCGCCACAGAAGGCATAGCAGAAGGTTTCCTTGCCGACTTTCGTACCTTATAGAGAGTAATCGAGAAACATGAAAATGAAATAAGACCCATGACAACACCAATTATTGTGATTTTTACTTTTGAAGCATGCGACATCCCCCGTTTCTTGGAAGCTTGGCTGGAGCACGCTGGCAATCGAAATTCTTGAATACCCCCACAAAGCTTACTATTTCCAAGTACTGAAACTTCAGTGGCATTTCTAAATACCCCCTTTTCTGGTAATTCACCCTCGAAATTATTGAAAGATAGATTTAGATACCGCAGAGCAGAAAGGTTCTCCACAAATTGTGGAATCTTTCCAGACAAGTTGTTGCGTGAAAGATCGAGGAATTCAAGGCCTCTTAGAGTACTAAATGTTAGAGGAATTGATCCATGAAAGAAGTTCCCATCTAAGAAGAGATACTCTAGGCTGAGACAATTGCCTAGCGAGCTTGGAATTTCGCCTGACAATTTGTTATTAGAAACAATAAGTCTTCCAAGAACTTTCAAGTAACCATCTTCATGTGGAAGATAACCAATAAAATAGTTGTCTTGAGCTTTTATTTCAATCAGAGATGGAATGCTGAAAAGTTGTTTGGGTAAGCTACCGCTAAAGCTATTATTTTCAAGGTATATGAATTGCAGGTTTATGCAATTACCAAGAGTTGAAGGTATGCTTCCTGATAGATTGTTTCCAAATAAATGGAGTTCAGACAAACTGGTGAGGTTTCCCAATGAAGACGTAATTTTCCCTGATAATTCATTTATACTCAAGTCCAGTTCCACCACCTAGTTAAACCTCCCAACACCGACGGGAATGGAACCTGTTAAAATGTTCTCCCTTATATCCAATCTTGTTAAGCCGACAAGATTCTGAATCCCAGATGGTATGATTCCCGATATCCTGTTGGTTGCGAAAGATAGCCATCTCAGTTGGGTCGAAAGATTAGATATGGAGTTTGGCAAGGCACCACCAAGATGATTTCCGCCTAGGTCCATTTCTTGTAAGCTACTGCAATTGGTCAAGGAATCGAGAAAACTCAAGTCATGAGCTTTCCCAATTCCAAGTTCATTGGCGCCCATATCTAAGATGGAGAGATCCTTCAGGCTTCCAAAATTCAGAGGCACAGATCCACTAAAGCTATTGTCACCAAAGTCGATAAGTACAAGTCCTGAAGCATTGGTTAGTGAAACTGGTATGGGTCCTGTGAATTGGTTTGATGCGGCATAAAGCTTTTGGAGATTAGGAAGAGTGAGGCCTAAGTTAGGTGGAAGATTTCCATTCAATCTGTTTGCTGCTACGGCCAAAGTGTCGATAGAGGAGAGATTATATAGCGATGGCGGGATCATACCTGATAGTCCATTTTCATCTATGCTAAGAACCCTTAAGTTCACCAATTGAGAAAGGTCATCTGGGATACTACCCTCCAGACTATTTATTGAGAGATAAAGGATAGTGAGAGATGAAAGGTTTCCGAGTGAAGGTGGGATGCTTCCTGTAAGATTGTTATTACCAAGGCTCAAAATGGTGAGCTACGATAGAGAGCCAAACTCGACTGGGATTTTCCCTACGAGCTGATTCCCATAAAGATCGATGCCTGTGAGTTCTGAACAGTGGGTCAGATTCTCTGAAATTTCTCCGGTGAACATGTTACTGACGAGATCGAGAATCTGCAAGCGGTACAAATGGCCAACCTCTTCAGGAACCTGCGCCGTGAAAGCTGTCGTTTTCAAGATCGATTATCCTGAGGAAGGTGAGGTTTGATATGTAGGGAGATATGGGGCCTACCAAGTTGTAGCCGGTGAGTTTCAGGGCCGTGACCCTTTGAGGATGCCGGCGACCACCGCATGCGATTCCTTGCCAGTGGCAGAAGTGGAGAGTATGGTTCCAAGAGCTCAAGGAATGGAGAGGATCGTCAGTTATTAGATGTTTGAACTGGAGCAAAGCAAGCCGATCAGTTTCATTGGAGAAGTTAGCGGCAGATCCCAACAACCATGGAACGTCCATGGAAGAGAGAAGAATGGCATGGAGGAAAAATAACCAAAATGCCCTTGGGCTCATTGGCATTAGCACCATCATTCAGTTGGCGAATTTGAGAAAGGTAGTTGAGGTGAGTGAAAGAAGCGGATCCTTCTATTTATAGAGAAAGGCCCACTCACCCGATGATGACATGGGGAAGGCTGATAGCAATTGATCAGATCGTTTAATTTTTTTTTTTTTTTAATTAAACCAGCAAAACACCGTTGCTTTTAAAAACGGCACCCTTATTACGTATTGAAAACGCTGGCGTGACTCATGGGTGTGGGGTAGGTGGGCGTGAGATCTCAGATCCGGAAGCGGATTGCGCGGTGTACCCTACACACCAGGGAGGTGGCTGGTGTATTGACATCAGCAAGTCATGTGGACCCCACAAAGAGGTATGTGCTATATCTAAACCGTCTGTTCATTTTGCAAGATCATTTTAAGGCTTTATACCAAAGATGAGATGGAACCAGAGCTCAAGTAGACCACACTGCAGAAAGCAGTGGAGATTAAACGTATAAGATTGAAACCTTAATATCTAAAGCCCACAATGCTAGTAGTATTTATACGTACCTTGCTGGTTGTGTCATTGTACAAAGTATACCCTATGAATCATACCAACAATGCATTCCCATGCTGGTCTTTATTGCACAAAGAAACATAGTCATCGTGTGCTTCCATATCAATGTATAAAAAGTACGCATCCATTTGGAACGAGCATGTGATCCACCCTGTTCATCAGATATGCCACCTTAGTTTTCAAAATTCAGGGCGCTACATAACTCTAGTGAGATGCATCCTAGGAAATAGTGTAAACTCTTGCTTGAAACCTCTAAATTTACATTATGTGGCCCCATATGATTTTTTGAAATTGCAATTTTTTTTAAGCATACCTTTATTCCAGTGGAGTGCCTTCCATGAATGGAACAGGTGGGACATTCACACCACGTTGGATCTCACACACAATATGGAAGGTTTCAAAGGTGCGTGACCTTTCCTAACTTTTTGCTGGGTTGTCTACCACATGACCTCAGGGATGGATCTCATGAGGATATAGTCGTTTCCTCCACGCTAGCGCAAGTCACGCTGCCCTGATGCCTGCGAGAGTCACGCTACATTTCTAATGCAATAATAAGGGTGGCTGGATTATTGCACCAAAAAAGAAAAAATGAAGGAAATCTCAGAGCCATAGAATTATTTGATCTTCTGTTATTAATAGCTAGCCTTCCCCAACAGATCAACGGTTGAGAAGTGGGCCCTTGTCCATAAATACAGAGGATCCACTCCATATTTCTCTCATCATCACGTCAGCTTTCAGGAACTGGCCCACTGAGTAATGGAACTCCCACCTATGAGCCTTTTCTTCTCCACACCATCATTCTCTCTTCAATGAGCTTTTAATTAATATAGTTGGATGAGGAGACTGGGAGAGTCTAAGTTCTCCACACGACACGAATTCCATCACGATGAGCTTACAAGTCATGCTATGGTTGGATAAGGAGATTGACCCCACATGAAGGTCCCACACGCCAAGCACTTCTATACCACCATTTCTTTCATCTAGAATTTAGATAGTTTTCTTGACATTAAATGCTTAGGGTTTTGGTTGGCTAGTTTAGGATTCCTTATTAACTGAATAGAGATGGTATTGTATGGTCATTCAAGGGGGACGCGGATTGCGTCCTACCCCCGCCCGTCCCTAGCCACGAACAGGCACATCTGTGTGGGGCCCACCGTGATGCATCAGTTTCTCCACGCTGTCCACCTCTTTTCTCATATAAGATATGAGCTTTGTGCATTTACTCCAATCCAAGCTTACTATTTGGTATGGTCCACTGGAACGTCAAATCTGTTGGTGTCGTTGCACAAAACTTCAGGATCTCGCACCCCAACCACGTGATTATGTGATATGAGAATGCAATAAACACAATCAAATCATCAACCACAAGAACACGAGATTTTTACATAGAAAACCCTCAATAGAGGTGAAAATCATAGAACATTGTCCAGATCAACAATCCACTATGTAAAGGAACGTTTATACAGCGATCACAAGCACAACCTAGCTTAGATCCAAACTTCTTCACCTCTAGGGTGGATAACAATCAAAAGGAAGTAGAAAACTGAGATATCTCACCAAATTCGAGGACGTAGAAGAATTGAGATTTTGTTTTGCGACATGGATGTATTGTCACGTGCAGAAATCCCTTCTCTACAAGCTTTCTCTCTCTCTTTCTTTTCATCTCTTCTTCTTTTTCTCTTTCTCTCTCACTTTGGACGTGTACACCTCCTATTAGGATACCCTAATCTCGAATTGGAAGCTAATATATAGTCCCATGCAAGAGTTAGAGCTAAAAAAGGAACCGTCTAGCGCTCGATAATGGGCAGAACTGTCCAGAGAGGTTGAGGAAAAATCATCTGAATTTCGACCGCCTGACCCAGCATGGTCAGGCGCCTAATAACCTTCCATCGGTCACCCGATAATCTCCAAAATTGTCCAGAGACCAATTGCCTTTTCCGAGCGAATATCGGTAGTCTGACCCTGATTGGTCGAGCGCCCGACAACCCCCAGGCTGCACTCTATTTTCTATTCATGAGGAGGAACACCCCATCAAGATCCGCCTCATTTTTAGCTCATACATACCTTAAAATGGTACGAGAAAAGGGATGAACGGCATGGTTTAGTCAAATTACTATATTGTCCTTTTGGTCATTTAGTCAAAAGCATGTTGGTGAAGAAATCAGATTCCGTACTGTGTTACTTCGTGCACTTTTATCATACTGAGTAAACTATGTTGGACCCACTGTGAATGTATGTAGTTTATCCACGCCGTCCATTCGTTTTTCCATATCATTTTAGGGGTTGAGCCCAAGATTGAAGCATATCCAAAGCTCAAGTGGACTATACCACAGGAAACAATGGGAATAACGATTTTGCACCATCGCCCACAGTGATGTTAATTTTTCATCCAACCCGTTCATAAGATCACACCCAAACATGGATGAAGGGAAAAAACAAATATCAGATGGATCCCAAATTTCAACGGTAGATGCTCAATTCATACTGTTTCATGTGGTGTGGTTCACTTGAGCTTTAAATATGCTTCATTTTTTTGCTCAAGCCCTAAAATAAAATTACCTAGTAAAATGGATGGATGGAGTGGACAGACTTGCTACATGTGAAGCGGATTGTGTCTTTCCTCCTCATGAACAAACTCAGTCCAAGAAGGGCTCTGTGAGGCTCATTGTGATGGATGAGTTTTATACACGCTATCCATCAATTTTTTTTCAAATCATTTAAAAGTATGAGCCTAAAAATGGGGCAGATCCAAGGCTCAAGCGGACCACACCACAAGAAGTAGCGGTGATAATGATGTCTACCGTTGAAACCTTCATAGGGCCCAACGTGATGTTTATTAGCCATCCATCATGTTCATAAGGTCACATGGACCTGAATCAAGGGTAAACACAATTATTAGCTTGATCAAAACTTCTACAGCTCTCAAGAAGTCTTTAATGGGGGCTTTAATTCAATCCCCCACTATGTTGTACACTCAAGTCTTACATTTGACTCATTTACAACACACTGGCCCACTTAGACCATTTTATTTTCCTCATCGAGAGTATTCAGCACATTTTTCTCTCTAGTCTCCGTATTTTTCCTCACAAACCACAAGTTAAATGCATGCCTTGTTGGAATCGGGTGACTCAAATCTATATTGGGCAAGGCCTTTGGGGAAGCGATCAGGGTGGTCGGGCGACCAACTACCCCGAATTCTGCAAGGAGAACTCTCTAGACGCTTTTTTAGAGGGTTTGGGGGACCGATTGTAGTAGTTGCTATTATATAGTTTGCACAATCTTGGACGATTTTGCCTTAGATGTTTCTAATTTTTGGTTTATTGTTATATAAACGGTGTAATCTGGAATTAGGGTATCCTAAATGATAAGGCTTGAGAGAGAGAGAGAGTTCTAGGGTGAGAGAAAGAGCTTGGAATTTCTCTTATGGGCTTAAATCCGAGGTTTTGTTTCTTCATTCTCTTGTAACTTCGTATTTCATAATGGATTCGCTTTGTGCCATAGTTTTTTACCCTTGAGGGTTTTTTCCATGTTAAAATCGGATTACCTTCTTGTGTGATTGTCAATTGTTGCTTGGTGTGTGCAGTTGGTGATCATCTCGTTTGATTTCTCGCTTCTTCCGCTACAGATCGATCGTGATTTTCCGAACAAGCGGTATCAGAGCTATCATTGGGAGGTAGATCGAAATCTGAGACGAGGTTTCAATGGTATCAAGCATGAGATTCGACATAGAGAAGTATTCCGGGAAAAATATTTTCAACTATGGAAAGTGAAGATGGAAGGTCTTCTACTTCAGCAAGGAGTCGAAGAAGCGCCCCTTGGAAAGCGATCAAAGGCTATGAAAGAAGACGAGTGGAAGAAGATGGATCAAAAGGCCAAGGTTTCAATCCACTTGTGCCTAATGGATGATGTCCTCTACAACGTCATCAGGGAGAAGATGGTGGTTGATGCATGGGCGAAGCTAGAAAATGTTTACGCGAAGAAGTCTCTAGAAAACCGTTTGTATCTGAAGATGTAGTTGTTCAATCTGAAGATGGCAATGGGGACTGATGTTGAAAGCCACATTAGCACGTTCAATAAGCTCATTTGCAAGTTATTGGATCTAGATGAACTAATGAAAGACGAATATCAATCATGCATCTTGTTGAATTCGCTTTCTAGATCATATGAGTTGTTCAAGGACTCCTTGTGCGCGTGCAAGGAGACCATTAATGTTGAGACCGTTATCTCAGCCCTTTAGGCGAAGGCGATGAGAAGGAAGAGTGGTATTATGAAGTCGTCTTATGATGAGGCACTGGTTGTGAGAGAGAGGAATTCTGAGTGAGGTGGGGAATTTTCATTATTGAGATCTAAATCCAAGGGTAAGGGGAAGAGCAAGGTGAGGAGGCGCTGGAATTGTAGGGAAGAATGGCACATGAAGAGGGATTGTCAGAATTTTAAACCAAGGCAAGAGAAGTCTGAAAAATTCTTATAGGGAGGAGGCTAATACCGAAAAATTCATAGAGGATGATTGTGATGTTTGTGATGTACGTTTTGACTGTATCCAACAAGGGGTCTCGCGGTGGAGAGTGGCTCTTAAATTCAGGTGCATCATGTCACGTATATTCTGACTAGAGTTCATTCATGATATACAAGAAGTATGATGGTAGATCAGTGCTTCTCGGCGATGGTTATGCTCGCAAGGTAGTGGGTATTGGTTCGGTGAGTATTATGATGTTCGATGGGATCCAACGAGTCTTAAAAGATGTGAGGCACGTCCCTATGCTGAAAAAGAATATGATATCTCTTGGTGCACTTGAGGCTATAGGGTGCAAGTTCATCGGTTGTGATTAATACTATAAAGTGACAAAAGGGGCACTCGTGTTGATGAAGGCACGGAGGTGCGGCAATCTTTACAAGTTGATCAAGAGCACTTCTCACAATGAAGCTGCGGGATCAGCAGCGGAATCCACAGTTGCTTGTATGTGACAAGTGCGAAAGGGCCACATAAGAAGAGAGACAAGGGAGGTGAAGGTGCAGGAGTAAGTCGGTGGACGCGCGAGAAGCGGTGGAGCTATGATGGAAACGAAGTAAAGATGAAGAATGAGGATGGTCGAGTATGGTAAGGTACAACGTGAAGATTTTCTTCATGGTGGAGACTGTTAGAATCAGGTGACTCAAATCTATGTTGGACAAGGCCTTCAGGCAACCGATCAAGGTAGTCGGGCGACCGACCACTCCAGATTCTACAAGGAGAATTCTCTGGACGTTTTTTAGAGGGTTTGGGCGATCAAGCCACGGGCGTCAGGCGGCCATCGACGGTGGGTTCGAGTGCTCGACTGTGGTAGTTCGCTGTTATACATTTTACCCGATCTTGCACGATTTTGTGTAAAATGTTTTTAATTTTGATTTTATTGCTATATAAGTGTGCGTAAACTGAAATTAGGGTATCCTAGATACATAAGGGTTGAGAGAGAGAGTTCTAGGATGAGAGTAAGAGCTTTGAGAGCTTGGGATTTCTCTTGTGAACTTAGATTCGGGGTTTTGTTTCTTCATTCTATTGTAACTTCGTATTTCATAGTGGATTCTCTTTGTGCCGTGCTTTTTTACCCATGAGGGGTTTTTCCACGTTAAAATCAAATTGCCTTCTTGTGTGATTGTTGATTGTTACTTGGTGTGTGCCGTTGGTGATCATCTCGTTTGATTTCTCGCCTCTTCCGCTGCGAGCCAATCGCGGTTTTCCCAACATGCCTGGCCTAGTGTGATGTCTATCTATGATTCCAACATCCATAAGTTAGGCACGTGTTGCTACATATACCCAAAGAAGGAGCAAATCTAAAGCTCAAGTGGGACATAAGACTGAATGGGGATCAATAGCCTACACTCGAAATGTTACAGCACTCTTCTCTTTTTCTCCACCGGCACATAACATTTTATTTTTTTTACACACACTCACGCTGACGCACACCCCAACACCACATGGGTCCTCGAACCCATCACCTGTGTGTTAAAACTCCTATGAGTCTACCACTGAGCCATGAGTAGCGACCCATAGCATGTACTAGTAGGGACTCATGGCTAAGTGGTAGACTCACAAGAGTAAAAAAAAGAAAAAAAAGAAAGAAAGCCTGGGACGATTTACAATGGAATTTCAAAGAAAAGAATAAGCATTTACAGCAAAATGGGCAGTAACTCTAAAAAGATGAGCAGCCATTGATTGGCATCCTCCAAAGAGCAGTCCATGGGCTATGATTTGCTTGCCGCAACTCAAATGGTCATCTCCTAAATGGAGTTTAGATGTTTGGAGCATGCGATGAGGAGTGTATGGCATTCAAAGTTCAAGCCGTGCATCAACTTGTGCTACGCCCTATAGATGGGACGCCCGAAAGAATATTGCGCAGATCCAGGACTCAGGTGAGCCCCACAATTGTTTCAATTGTGGAAATCTTGCACAAAACCTCCAAATTCGAGTGGTGTGGCCCACCTGATTTTGGATTGGACTTTTTTATTTTTTGAGGGGCATCCCTTCATGTCGGTGGAGTGCAGCTGATGAATGGTTTCGATAGCGCACACACCACAGTGGGCCCCCACACAGTCACAAAGTTTGGATGGCATACCCATCATGATAGCCCACATAGCTAGACTTTGTTAGTTCCCCCAATGATTTCACGGGGAGACTAAAAATCCAGCTGATGTCATCATTAGGTGGGCCACACCATGGGGAATGATGGGAGGAGACCTACCATCTAAAGCCCTATATTCAGTGTGGGCCCATGTGAAATGAGGGCACCTCTTTGGAAAGAAAGAAAGAAACGGAGTGCCTTTGCACACTATTTATGTTATAATGCATTGTGCCAATAATGCCACCGTTTGACCAGCAGAAAATCTTATATTCAGCATTGGCTGTGTGAAATTAATGAGCACATCTCATTTGAATGAAATAAATAAAGAAATGAGTGCACGGGGCATTGATGTTATTTTTAAACCAACTTGATTTAAATTAATTTTAAACTCGTAAGTATATAAATCGGGTGTAGATGTGACACGTATTATGAGGTCCATCTCATGAGGATTGGTTGTCCCAATATAGAATTTAATCCAATGAATGCTTTAATTATCAACTAAAAAGAATTGGAAAGCAGAAAATAGATGGAAACAAAAGATGAAATTCAGAAGATGGGAGTACTATGACTTTCGAATCTACCCCTAATCATCTTAACCTCTGTTTTGCTTGTTTATTCACTCAAATTCAGATTGATGTAAAATTCAAATAAAACACAACTTGTATCTTTGTTTAGACATATAAGATGTATATTCCCTAAAAGCTCAACTGAGTTTCCCTCAACATAAATTGCCCTTATCACATGTACTACAATAGTCATGTAAATACATATATTAAGAATTAATCAAATCACTAAAATTAATATCCACCATCTGCTAATCACAAATAATGGAATTGGAAAAAATCACAATGGTTACATCTTCATGGAAGAATGTAAATCTAGATCTCTTTTCTCGGGAGGAATACATGTCCATGGTCAGGCACAAGTATACTTAGTATAGAGTTCCAAATATCACCCTCACCTAGACTATGGTCAAGCTTATAAATGGGAGAAATTTGAAAAAATTCTAATAAAGCACATAAGAGAAAGAAATATTTAAATAAAATTTGAATTTAGAATAAAATTTACATTCAAACATAAATTAATCCAATTAGAGGCTTCATCTCAGTTATAGCAAACAATTTAGCCACTCATGGTATATAATGTGTAATGAAAAGAAAAGATAGAAGAAGTAGATTGAGAAATCATCTCAATTGAAAACTTTAGCCTTATCTCTTCTTCTTCTTTATTCTCCTAGCACTACCACAAATCTTCTCTCTGAAATTCGTCCTCCAAAAATCTGTAGAAAAAAAACTTGCTTTGAGAATGGTTTTAGCTTCCTATTTATTGTGTAGATATGAGGACAGCAATAGAATATATTTTATTTTGCTTGGTACGGGATAACCAATGGTCGGATTGTCTTGAAATCTGATCTGTAGCTTTCATGACATATGGACTTCCTCATAGATGATTTAGATCTTATCAATTATATCTTGAGTGAGCCCATGAATCAGAACAGTGACCGTCTCTCTAAATCGCGCAATTCGGATACCTGCAGAACCAATCATCTTGTAATTGACTATACGGAGTGTACAAAAGTCGAATTGGTCTCAAATTTGAAAATCAGTAGAAAACTTCATTCTCTACATTATAGATAATTTAGATTGTTCAAAACTATTCGACAATGTGGTCCAAAAATCAGAACATTAAGGGAGTTTTTTAGAAATTGCGCAGTTGAAATCTTTCATGACTATCCATCTTCCTTTAATTGGTACAATCAAACCATATATCCATTTAACATGAAACTTTATGATTTTGCAAATAATGATGTGTTATAGAAGATGATTGGCTTAGATTCTTCATATCATGAGTGAAGGGCCACCTGGACCATCCCAAAGTTGAGTAGGCGGAAATCAGAAAAGTTCTAGACAGTTCGTATTGTTTCGACCGCCACGGTCAATCCGTAGCTCCGATCGACACGAAACCACTTGAAATTTTTTGTTGTCGAGCTGCTCTTCGATATGGATGGACTAGATATGCAAAAATAATCAAGATGGGCCCTATAAAATGGCCCAAAAGGCCAAAAACGGAAATAGCAGCTTCATAATTTTTTTTTTGGTTAGAATTCCATGACGGAAACAGGTAGTTTCTAATTTTATTTTATTTTTTCTATTTCTCTTTTCTTGCTGGAATGTGCAGAGAATGTGGGGTCAATTTGCTGGAGTGATGGATGTCAATGATGTGGGGTCCATAGTGCTAGACTATTAGATGGTGTGGTCCATCTCGTCCCTGTGCATATAAGTTCTAATTAGGGCTGTGCACGTCAGTTCGGTTTTGAGGGGTGATACCCAACCAAACCGACTCAGTCGGTTTTGAATTAATTTAACAACCGAATCGAACCGATGAAGCCTCATTAATCGAACAGAACCGGACCGGACCGATGTAATTGGAGCTTGGACGTTAGCCTGGTATTGAAGAATGGACGGATGCCCATTGCTGGATGTTAGATCTGGACGATCAGATGGAGATGCAATTGGAGCTGTTGTTGTATTGGGACAGCTGATGATAATACATGTAGAGCTGGGCGTGCAAATTGACATAGATGGTTGTTGTGCTGTTTGCACGATGGACTATGGACTGATGAAGAGACTGTTGATGTCCAGCAGCAGCAGCTAGACAGTTAAGCTGAATGAACGGCTGAGAATGATATTCTAGTCCTTGCACATGTGATGCTAGGACGCTGGTAGTGGTCCACTTTTCTTAGAAAGACGGATGGTGAAATGGACTTTGGTGATGCTTGAGATTAAGCTCGACATGTCTGTTGAATTTGGATGATTGATAGATGGTGAAAATTCCATCTTTTCAAACCTTCTTTTATCATCTATAAAAATCATAAAATAATAAATAAATAAAAACACCAAGTCAGTTGAAATTAAGCTAAAACAAATACTAACAATCATAAATTCGAGAATATAAACTAATAATATTTCATGTATATCAGGCACTATTAATTTTATAATACATCATGTCAATAATGGGAGGAGGCTGACGCAAGGAGGACGTGGTAGGTCGATTACCGTCTCCCTAACTGAGTGTTTCTCGAATCCAAGAGAAGAAATAAAAAGATAAAAAGTGAAAATTAATTCCGAATAATTTTTTTTTTATATAATTGAATGATTAGAAACGGAATTACAATGCATATAAATAGGAAACTAAACCCTAGGTAAAGCATCATACTCCAACTCAAACTCAAACTCATAGAAAATGCAACTTACTATAAATAGTAAACTTACTATTTATAGAAGTCGTTCAATCCTACTAGAACTCTTGGTTTCCGGCCAAAAATAGAAAGTTATCAAATGGGCCCAACCATGTTGTTCTGCTAAATATTCTAAGCCCTTTTCATGTTGGGCACTAACTCTAAAACCCTACAGATCCAAAGTTATGATCGAATTAAAACTTACTATAAATAGTAAAATTGAAAATAAACTAGCCTAATGATCGTCAATACGGTCGAATCTCGCAATTCCGGCATGGGCAACCCGACGTAGCGGGGTTGGTTGGCTAAAGTAGCTCGAGCTTCCCCAAAACGATATATTAAATGTCCAGAAACTCATTCTGAATTGTGAGATACGGCCAGGTTTACGGTCCTGACAATCCGGATCACTTTCGACCCCGACCGGTCTTCTTTTGGTCCATCTAGGCCATGAAATAATCAGTGACCCGTTCTAAATCAGTCTCCTCCACTTTGAAAGAACTCAACCCTGAGTTCTCGTCCAGCTTTGGTTCATGATATTCGTACAGATCTATCACGTTGAAAGTCCTTGAAATCTCTATGTCATCCGGAAGATCAACAACGTAGGCATTGTCATTGATCTTGCGAATGATCGGTACCGGTCCAATCTTCTTGTGTTTCAACTTGTTGTAGGTCCCGATAGGAAATCGCTCTTTACGTAGATGGATCATCACCTGATCACCTATTTCAAACACTTTGGCATGCCGATGCTTGTCGGCCGCTTCCTTGTATTTTTCATTTGAAGTCTGTAATTTGTTGCACACGTTTGTATGTATGTCTATGGTTCGGTCCGCCATATGTTCAGCTGTAACGTTCATGCCCAAAAGCTTGGGTAGGGGAACCAAATCGAGTGTGTGACGAGGCACGCACCCGTAAACAATCTGGAACGAGAATTTTCCTGTCGATCGGTTTACCATGTTGTTGAACGCAAACTCCACTTGATCTAGGGCCATGTCCCACTGCTTCAGGCTTACCACCTGAAAGGTAACGGATGAGATTCCCCAATGTGCGGTTTACGACCTCAGTCTGCCCATTTATTTGCGGATGGTAAGCACTGCTGAACTGAAGTCGCGTACCGAACTGATTCCACAAGGCTTACCAAAAATGACTAATAAACTTTGTGTCCCGGTCTTAAGTGATCGTCTTAGGAATCCCATGTAGTCGCACAACTTCTCTGAAGAAAATGTTCGCAATGTGTACCGCATCAAAGGTCTTCTTATACGGAATGAAGTGTGTCATCTTGGAGAATCGGTCTACCACCACGAACACTGAGTCCATGCTGCATTGTGTTCGTGGGAGCCCTAATACAAAATCCATAGATAAATCCTCCCAAGGAGCATCTGGCACGGGTAATGGCATGTAAAGACCTGTATTTTGATATTACCTCTTAGCGGTTTGGCAAATATGACATCGTTGTACTGCCCTGCCAACATCACGAACAAGTTATGGCCAGTAATACCGCTCTTCCACCATCGCTCTAGTCTTATCTCGTCCTAGATGACCGCCGCGGCCACTGCCATGTAGCTCGATAATAATTTTGTCCCGTAATGAACTCTGCGGAATACAAAGTCGATTCCCTTTGAAGAGGAAACCATCTTGAATTAGAATGTCACTCGGGTGACCCTCTTGGCACTTTTTCATGCATCTACAAAATCCTCGTCGTCGGCATAAAGTTCCTTGAGACAGTCGAATCCGACCACCTCACTGCTCACGGTAATAAGAAGGGATGCACGTCGGCTAAGTGCATCTGCTACCTTGTTCTGCTGCCCTGACTTGTGTTTCAAAACGAACGTGAATTCCTATAAAAATGAAATTCATCTAGCGTGCATACAATTCACATTAGTTTAAGTATTGACAAATTTTAAGGCCTGATGATCAGTATACAGTATAAATTTCCTTTGAATAAGATAGTGGCGCCAATGGCGCAATACCTGAACCACTGCATATAATTCAAGCTCATAGGTCGACCACTTCTGTCGTGCGTCACTGAGTTTCTCACTGTAAAAGGCAACTGGCATGCCCTCCTGAGAAAGGACTCCCCCAATGCCGACAATGGATGCGTCACATTCTACCTTAAACAACTTATCAAAATTGGGGAGTACCAAGACCGGTGTAGTGGACAACCGATGTTTGATTTCTACAAAACTCTTCTCTGCCCCTTCAGTCCATTGAAACGGACTCTTCTTCATACAGTCGGTAATCGGCGCAACGATACTGCTGAAGTTCCGCACAAATCGACGATAGAAGGTCGCCAACCCATGGAAACTTCGTACCTCATGAATGTTCGTAGGAGTCGGTCAATCCCGAATTGCTCGAACTTTCTCTTCATCCACTTGAATGCCCGTGGACGACACAATGAACCCCAGAAACAATAATCGATCAGTTACGAAGCTACAATTTTCATATTTAAGTATAGTTTGTTGTCGGCCAACACTTGTAGCACTTTTCTGAGGTGGGTCATGTGTTCCATTTCATCCTGACTGTATATTAGGATGTCATCAAAGTAAACGACAACGAAATGGCCAATGAACGGCTTCAACACTTGGTTCGTTAAACGCATGAAGGTGATTGGTACGTTGGTTAGACCGAAGGGCATAACCAGCCACTCATATAGCCCTTCCTTGATCTTGAAGGTCGTTTTCCACTCGTCATCTGGCCTAATACGAATTTGATAGTATCCACTCCGTAAGTCCAGTTTTGAGAACACCTTGGAGGCCTCGAGCATGTCAAGCATGTCATCCAACCGCTGTATTGGAAATCGATATTTAACTGTTATTTTATTGATCGCACGACTATCGATACACATGCGCCAAGTTCCATCTTTCTTTGGGGTAAGGAGTGCCGGAACAGCACATGGGCTCATGCTCTTTAATGAGACCCTTACGGATGAGTTCCTCCACTTGTCCCTGTAGAATTTCACACTCTTTCGGACTCGTCCGATGGTGCAGTCAGTTGGGCAAACTGGACCCTGGGACAAGGTCGATGTGATGTCGTATGTCTCGCATGGGAGGCAGCTCATCAAGTAAATCTCTAGGCCAAATACTTCAGAATTCGTCTAGCAACGGTTTAAGACATTGAGGAATATTAGAGGATCCTGACTCCTCGCCTTTTACCATAACGGCATATATTTCGCCCGTTTCCTTTTATTCTTTAACAAACTCGTGAATGGTAAGGAGAGAGTTCCCCTCCACTTTAGAAGCTTCGGGGTATTTCTCTGGTGTTATAGGGGCCAAAATAATTTTTTGACCATCCTTGGTGAACATGTATATGTTTTTTCCGTCTGCCGTGTGTCACATCTCGATCCGATTGTCATGGCTGCCTGAGTAATATGTGGCAAGCTTCCATGTCAACCACATCACAGAGGACCTCGTCCTTATAGCTTTTACCAATGGAAAACGAGATAATGCATTGATGAGTTACTTTTGTCTCGTTCACCTTCTTGATCCAACCGATCAAGTAAGGGGTAGGGTACTTCGTCATAGGCATATGTAACTTATCCACCATAATTTTCGAGACAATATTTTCTCTACTCTCACTGTCTATGATCACATCACAGATTTTGCCCTACACGGTGCACTTTGTGCAGAAGATATTATGTCCTTGTGGGTGCACTTCCTTCTTGGGAGCGTAAAGTAGTCGTCTCACTATTAGCGATTCCCCATGATCTTCAGTCAGCCAATCTACATCTTCTGTGTCCCCATCTTCAGCATGTTCCAATTCAGGGTTGTCTTCCGTTACTTCACCTTCCACGTGACCTTCATTCGAAGTTAAGTGGGCTGCAGGGCGTTGAGGGCAAGCGTTTGACCAGTGACCTGGTTGGCCACAGCAGAGACAAGGTCTGGCCTTGGCCGACCATATGGGTTGGGGATCCTGCTAGGACCCGCTGTAGTGGGAGTTGCACGTTGAGGTCTTGAGGGATCGCTTCCCCAGTCCCAGTTCGTGACCGTAGGAGGTTGAGGACGCCCTCCCATAGGTTCCTTGCCTTTGGCTAACGTTGTATCTTAAGTGGGTCCGGTGATGGGATTCCGTGTTACCGGATAGGGTCGAGCAGGGGGCCGCGACAACTATGTTTCTGTCCAGGTGGCCAATTGGTTGGCCTCGCTCAACGTCCAGACTGGATGTATCTGGACCCGATTCTGGATTGCAAATCGCAACCCACCAATGAATTGTGATACTTGTTGTGCCTCTGATTCAGATAAATTATTCCGGGTAGCCAATCGCTGGAATTCTTTAAAATATTCGGCTACGGTTCGATTTTCCTGACGACAATTTTGATATTGTTGGAACAAAATTTGTTCATAGTCGCTAGAGAGGAATCGAGCTCTAAGAAGCTGTCTCATCCGAGGCCATGTTCGGATAGGTGTCTTATTCTGATGGGCGCGGGAAACCTGTAGGTTTTTCCACCATGCTGAATCATCGGATTTAAATCTATATGCAATTAGTTTTACCTTCTTGTCGTCCGGCACTTCCATATAGTCGAAGTATCGTTCGACCTCTGCCAGTCAGTCGAGGAACTCCTCTATTCGAAGTAGGCCATTAAAGCTGGGAAGATCAGCTTTACCCCGATAATCTCGTTCTGCTCGTTCTACACGCTCATTCCCTAGCGCAGGTCGTCGTACTAAAATGTCTTCAATCTCGTCATCGCTTGGTTCCAATTTGTCTAGTGTAGCCCTATGATTATCCACCTAGGATGCTCTACGGACTAAGGATTATCCCGTATAGCAACTGTTGGTGGTTGTTGGTCGCCTTGGGCTCAGAGCGGAGCTAGCGATGCTACAATCTGGTCGATGGTCGCCTGTATACCTTGCAGGATCAACCGGTTCTCCCGTTGCGCTGCTTCGAAAGCTGTCGCCGTTAGATAGTCCCTTGGAGCATCATCCTTAGGATGAGGATCCAACCCTTCATTAGAGGCCATCGTCCTGAGGAAGAAACCTCTCTCTGATACCAATGACGCAAGGAGGACGTGGTAGGTCAATCACAGTCTCCCTAATCGAGTGTTTCTCGAATCCACGAGAAGAAATAAGAGGATAAAAAGAGGAAATTAATTCCAAATAATTATTTTTTTTATAATTGAATGACTAGAAATGGAATTACAATGCATATAAATAGGAAACTAAACCCTAGGTAAAGTCTCAAACTCAAACTCCTAGAAAACGCAACTTACTATTTATAGAAGTCGTTCAATCCTACTAGAACTCTTGGTTTTCGGCCAAAACTAGAAAGTTATCAAACGAGTCCAACCATGTTGTTCTACTAAATATTCTAAGCCCTTTTCATGTTGGGCACTAACTTTAAAACCCTACAGATCCAAAGTTACAATCGAATTAAAACTTACTATAAATAGTAAAATTGAAAATAAACTAACCTAATGATCGTCGATACGGTCGAATCTCACGATTCCGGCATGGGCAACCCGGCATAGCGGGGTTGGTTGGCTAAAGTAGCTCGAGCTACCCCAAAACGATATATTATATGTCCAGAAACTTATTCCGGATTACGAGATATGGCCAGTTTATGGTCCTGACGATTCGGATCACTTTCGACCCCGACTGGTCTTCTTTTGGTCCATCTGGGCCATAAAATAATCAGTGACCTGTTCTACATCAGAGGCCCACCATTGGAAAGTCCTATATTCAGCGTGTGCCCATGTGAAATGAGTGCATCTTGCTAGAATGAAAGATAGAAAGGAGTGCCTTGGCGCATTATTCATTTTATAATACATGTGGAATGAGTGCATCTTGTTGGAATGAAAGAAAGAAAGGAGTGCCTTTGCGCACTATTCATTTTATAATACATGATGTCAAATGTGGGAGGAGGCCTACCATTGGAAGCTCCTATATTAAGTGTGGGCCCATGTGAAATGAGCACAACTCATGGGAAAGAAAGAAAGGAGTGTTGTTGCGTGCTATTCATGTTACATCATGTCAACAATGGCAGGAGACTCATTAACGCAGGAAGAGCGTGAAACAATAGGAAGAAAATCACCATTTTCTTCAAGTAATCAAGACCTTAAATCTACAGGACAAGTTCTTGAGTCCACAAGAAATTAAAAAAAAATTGAGTTTTTTTAATTGAATAATGATTTAGGATTACTCGATTACAACAGTTATATGAAAGACCCATAACCTTAATTCATTTAGAAATTATTAGAAATACCAAAATCTCTCTAAACATTAAATTTTTCAAAAATAAAAACGTTCAATTGGACCTTATCAAAGCAACTTCTAAAGAAGACGAAATTATAAAATTGCAAGAATATGAAGACACGATGAAAACAAAAATTACCAAAAGTAGTAAAATTTTATAAAATTCCAATTTTGCTACTAAGGTGTGTATTTTTGTGCGAAACAAATAAATTTGAATAGTCAGTAGGTTGACCCAAGATGCAACATTACATAAAGATTGATAGGTCATGCATTTTTTTACAATGACTACATCAAAAGTTACAGTTGTTTTACAATCAACACTTCAAACAACAATTTCTCCATATTTTGAATGAATCTCTTTGAACGGGATACGCCTAGAACCTAGTTATGTCATGCGTTATGTAAGATTAGGTCTGGTTTTAATGGACTGCTTCTGCTTTCATTTGGGCTTCCTTTGGGTGTGCTAAAGAATGCATCTGTGGTGCGCTCTACATCAATCCCCTCCGCTTGAAAAGAACCCGTCCCTAAGTTATTTAACAAATTCGGCTCACGATACTCATGTAGGTTTGTCATATTGAAAGTTCGTGAGATCTTTAGGCCCTTGGGAATATCAATCATATAGGCGTTATTATTGACTTTTCTAAGTATCAAAACAAGGCCTATCTTCTTATTCCTAAACATGTTATATGTCCTAACCCCAAACCTCTCCTTGTGCGGATAAACTAGCAAGTTTACCCACTTCAAACACCTTCTAGCACCGAAGTTTATCAGCCTCTTTTTTATACTCGAGGTTATACTCTTGTAACTTCTTTTGGAACTTTTTATGTACCATCATGATCAGGTCTGTCATATTTTCTATAGCAACACTCATCCTCGGTGAGGATTATCATATAAATAGTTTGGATAGTTGAAATATGACCCTTGGCCAAATGGCTATAGTACCAACCTATACCCCAACTAGGGGTGGTGATGGGTCAAGTGTGGGCTGGGATGCCAGGCCCAAGGCCAACCCAACACTTAAAAACTAAGGTACAAGTTGGGCCCAAACATATCGTGGATGTACAATAGCAGGCCCATCTGGCTCGAATTAATAAAATCTTTAATTTCCCCTTGAATTTTCCTAACTATTCATTTATAAAGTCAGCCATGATGCACAAATAAATACACATTTGGAGGGTTGAAACCAATGATCTCCATTTAAGATGGATGGTTGCTAAGTATTCGCATGTTTGTAAGATATAACAGGTACATATGAAGCAGGTCTAGCCAGGTTGGGTTGGTTCGGGTCAAGTGGCTCGAGCCTAAGCCAGACCTGAAAATTGATCAGGCCATGCATGCAAGGACTAAGCCGATCCACAGGCCAAACTAGTAGGTCCAGGCCCGGCACAAACAGGGTCGGACTCATCAGGTCGCGCAGGATAACCGGCCCATTGCCACTTTAACTGAAAAAAAAAAAATCTCGTATTGGTGGGGCGCAAGGCGCATCCTAAGAGCTCCCACACCATACGGAATCTCGTCAAAAATACCTGTGAGTTTTTTCAAAAAGAAAAAAAGAAAAAGGTGTCTTCTCTGTCTAAAAAGCCTCTGCTAAGATAGGGAAGTTTTATCTGAAACTCGACTCAAAATCCTCCCAAAGACTGATAGAAGAGAAATTCATGTCACTCCTGCAATCATGTAGTAAAAATCTCAGACACCTCCAACAGATTCATTGCCAGATAATCACCCATGGGTTGGAACAGAATGGGTACGTCTCGCCAAAAATCGTCGCTGCATGTTTTGAATCGAAGAAAATGGCGTACGCCCACCAGGTGTTCGATCGAATTACCGAACCCAACGTCTTCCTTTGGAATGCCATGTTAAAAGGGTACTCTGAAAATGGGTTCTACACTGAGACACTGGACCTGTTCGATCGAATGAGGAAGAGAGAAGTGAGCCCGAATGGTTTCACATTGTCGTTTGTGCTCAAGTCATGCATGAAGATATCATCTTTGAGAGAAGGTGAGGAGGTGCATTCTGTTGTCATCAAAGGTGGGTTTGATGTGGACCAATTTGTTGGGACGACACTGATCAATATGTATTCGGGTGGTGGAGCAATTGGGTCTGCTTATCGGGTGTTTTCAGAATTGCCCATGAAGAATGTTGTTGTGTGGACAGCAATCATCGCAGGATTCATTTCAGTGGGTGAACTGGAGTCTGCCCGTCGCCTCTTTGATCAGGCACCAGAGCGCGACATTATACTGTGGAATACAGTGGTATCTGGGTATGTGGGGTCCGGTGACATGGTGATGGCGAGACAGATCTTTGATGAGATGCCAACCCGTGACGTTATGGCTTGGAACACTGTCCTAACTGGGTATGCGAACAGTGCAGACTTCGAGGCAGGTGAGAGGTTGTTCCAAGAAATGCCCGAGAGGAATGTGTTCTCATGGAATGGATTGATTGGAGGGTATGCTCGCAACGGTTGTTTCTTCAAGGTATTGTCTGTTTTCAAGCAAATGCTCGCTGAGTCTGAAAGCACACCAACTGACACAACACTTGTGACGGTGCTGTCTGCATGTGCGAGACTAGGAGCTCTTGACGTGGGCAGATGGGTTCATGTATATGTGAAAACAAATGGGTTTAATGAGAATGTCTATGTGGGGAATGGACTGATAGACATGTATGCGAAATGTGGGAGCATTGAGAATGCAATCAATGTGTTTAATGACATGCACTCGAAAGATCTGATTACATGGAATACCATAATCAATGGCCTAGCAATGCATGGGCGTGGGACCGATGCCTTGAACATCTTCAATCAGATGAGGGACGCTGGAGAGAGACCCGACGGGGTCACCTTCATCGGTGTCTTGTCTGCTTGCACACATATGGGTCTAGTCGAAGATGGATCCGCATATTTCCAATCAATGGTTGAGGATTACTCAATTGCACCGCAGATTAAGCACTACGGATGTATGGTTGATCTTCTAGGCCGAGCAGGACTGCTCTCTGAGGCAATGGATTTCATTAGGATGATGCCGATGGAGGCAGACTGCGTCATCTGGAGCTCTTTACTTGGGGCCTGTCGGATTTACAAGAACGTAGGACTGGCCGAATTCGCAGTTGAACAGCTTATCCAGATTGAACCGGAGAACGTGGCAAACTATGTGGTACTTTCAAATATATATGGGGCTGTTGGGAGATGGGAAGATGTAGCAAGATTGAAATTGGTGATGAGGGAGATTGGTGTTAGGAAATTGCCAGGGTGTAGTCTGATAGAAGTGAATGATGGGATTGTAGAATTCTATTCACTAGATCAGAGGCATTCGCAGACAGACGATATTTATAGGGTCTTGAGGGGAATGACAGAGATGTTGAAATCAGCAGGATATGAGCCAGATCTTGAAGAGCTCAGGGAAGGAACTTGAAAACGAAAAGCTACGATCTGAGTGTTTGACAGGAAACACATGGAAATCTACTTTCCTCATTATTCCACTTTGTGATTCCCTTTTTGTTCTTGGATTGTGTGCTCGCAACACTCTCAGCAATGTCAATTCGACTTGATTGAAATGCGGGTCGAGTTAATTTGATATGCAATAATTGATCTCTTTTTTTTTCCTAAAATTTGTATACATCATAGTTCAAAAACCCGAAAACTAAACCTGACTCAACATTCAGCCAAATCAGTAACCATGTTCCGAATGCCTTCCACCATAGCCAAGTCATCGGAAGATTTTTCTTTAGGTGGCACCAGATGATAGATGAGTTTAAGATACACAGCCAGAAATTGGCGGCACTAGGTTGAAGCTGCCTTTAGTTGTAGTGGTCTTTTTCTTGTCTACATGGGAGGAAATGAAAGCGAGGATGAAAAAGAGTTTTCTGCATCTAGGTAATAAGATTGTCCAATTTCAAAGCCTTCTCCCATTCTGTCTGGGTAATCTTACAATGTTATTGCAATGAGCCCAACTTGACTCGATGGTGAGATGCAAATTGAGAAAGACAACCATTTTGCCATTTGCTTGATACTGTAATGGATGCAGGGGAGATGGTAGCTTCGAGGCCTATCAGCGTTGATGAGGTTGTATTGACTATGAGAATGAAGATTGGTTATGAACAGATATCTTCCACACATGGGTGCTTTGTGAAGTAAAGGCCATTAAGGTCATCATGATTAGGGCTGCAACTTGGGTTCTGTTCAACCCGAACCCAACTGACCCAACCCATTTCAGGTCAGGTTGTCATGGTCCTCAGGTTGGATTAGGGTTGGAAAACTCTGCTCTGATTTGAAATCAAGTTGGGTACGGGTTGAGCAAATTCAGGTCAGGCTAGATTGGATTGGGAATAATGGCATGCATATGGATCAGTTGGGTTGGGGTAGGTTTGAGTATAGAGGAATTCAGGTTGGGTGCCTTAGGTTGGAATCTGGGTCGGGGTGTGGGTTAGGTCCTCATGAGGTCAGGTCACGATCAGGTTGATCCTCAACCCAACAAGTTGCACCCCTCATCATGACAGCAATGACAGCTTTAACATTGTCTCACAAAGAATGGTAGATCAGCCTAAAGATTACGGTGCAGACACCTAGAATCCACTATTCTTGCTTGGTCGAATACAGGAAATCTGCAATGACCATTGTCGTCTGGTGAATTACTCACTGGAACAACATTACACTAATTTATGGTGGAACATTATTCCAATGATTACCCGCCTGGGATTTGGGCAAATGGCTGGCATCATCAGTTTGCTCTCCACAAATGCAGGTGATTGCGTGCATCCTCAGGGACTAATCTTGCTTTAAAAAAGGGCGGGGACACCTTGTCATCATTAAAAAAAAAAAAATCCAATGAAGGTTTACAGCATCCTATTTTCCCTTTCGTGGATATATGTTCGACGCATGCAGTATTGTGGTTTCATCAACACTTGTATTTTTTATTTTTTATTTTTTTTATTTATGCCTTAAGGGAGGAAAATCATCCCCAAGCAAATGAGAGATGACCTGCTACTGGAAGCTGACAGCAAAAGGGCCAATGCCACCACATAGGAGACTACTAGAGATGGTGATGTGATGCTGTGGACTGAGGTTAAAACCGTAGGCCTCTCAGAATCATACTGTTAAGAGTTCTAGAGTTTTGAGTTGCCTTGTGTGACAAATAACAAAATTAGATTAAGTTTCCTTTTATTAGTCAGTTCCCTTCTATTTCTGAAAAGTCCTAGTTGGACTGAATTTCTTCTATGACTATAAAGATGGTTCTAAATACTCAGGAGGCAAAAGATATACAACTATTCCTTCATTCGATTGAATTGACTTTATTCTTTCTTGGGACTGGAAAAACAAAAAATAAAACCATTTTATGGTTACCTGTGAGTGAAAATCCACCATGAAGTCGGACTCTGCGAGGGCTCCTGGTGAGACTACAACTATTCCCTCATCTCCTTTCTACTCTATTGGTTGTTTTTCTTTTCCGCTCCTGCACATCTCTGTTGAAGATTTCGAGAAATCTCATACCATCTGCTGTTTATTTCAAAGATCTGATTGCAGAACAGAGGTAAGCTTGCGATCTGATTTTCTACAGAAACTGATCTCAAATTTTGATTTTTCAGAATCTGATACCATTATCTGTCAAAGATCTATTCAGTAGCCATTCCTCATTAAAACAAAGGGGCGTGCTGCATTGATACCGGTGCCACCATGAGCTATGGTGGAACTAGGGAGATGTGGGGCGCATGTGATGCATGCATGAAAATACAACCCTTCCATCATATGAGTCAAAGCATGATATTCCCAGAGCCTTAAAATCAGGCTGATATGAGAATCAGGTGTGCCACACCACAGGAAGCAAGTTGGGAGGGAATGTCCACCCATGATTTGCGTGGAGGGCCCACTGTGTTGGTTATTTGATCAAGGGTCAGGTCAACAATCAGGCTGTTTTGAAATTCATGTGGGCTCCTGCATAAATCAAGGGCTGGCATCTCTTACCCCATTGTTCCCTGTTTTGTGGCCCACTTCAGTGTTTGATCAAGATGATTTTTGGCATTTGGAGGTAATAAAGGTGATGCATCTGATAGACAGATTGGATGTGAAATTACACATTTTGGAGTAAAGGCGTATGCATGCCGAAGCTTTGAAAGCAACTAGAATTATGGCTAAGTCCTATGGGGGGATTAGGACTTTTTGAAATTCTTTTCGCCTACTTAACAGTTTTAACAAATTAAATAAGCAAGAACACTTCGGCTTCCAAGCCTAAGTGGGTCCAATCACAAGACTGGCATATGATTTAAGCAATAATCTTCCTAGTCTAAGCATGCATAGATAATCAAGTAATTTAACTAATCAAGCTCCTAATCTATGCAACCTATGTAGACTTATGAGAATGGATAAATGAGCTCAAGTCTACACAACTAAGTGAAAGTATATCTTGTGTATGGATGTGCCTATTTAATACCTAGCATACATTCTAATTAAGCATTTATAATTAAGCAATTAAACACAATGCATAATCAGAAATGTGCTCAAATACAATCACTAACACAAGCATGTATAGCTGTTCGACTACCTGTCTACTCCACTCCCGGTTCAAGTACTCAACCCCTTTAAGCACACCGGCATTCACTAGGGAGTTTAAATTGGCTCCACCCAACCAAGGTATTTCAAATCAGCTCCACCCAACCAAAGTATTTTAAATCGGCTCCACTCAACCGACGAGTTTACAAGTTTCTCCTAACCTATGGGACCTACTCAAGGTCACCTCAAGTCCTACTCAAGGACAACATACGTTCACTCTCGTGTCGGAGGCTCCTCCTTAGAAACTTTGTTTAGGCTCAGCAAACTAGCCAAGGAGCGCCAAACAGCCCCTAGTCTTTAGGTCGACAAACGTGCCAAGGAACGGCCAACGTCCCTAGAGTTTTAGGCTCAACTAATAAGCCAAGGATCGGCAAACGACCATAATTCGAGTTTGACAAACAAACTCTACACTCAACTCCTACAGGGAATTGAGTGGAATGACTCTCTACAATGATAACCTTATTTGTCGGTTGAGCTCCTTGTTCAGCGCCGGTTCGGGTTGCTTGATCTCCACTCTCCCGTGCTTCAATCAGCTTCCCTTGCTCCCTCGATCATGTTGTCGCTACGTCGCCAATGCCTCAGCTACACTTGATCAACCACCTTACAAATGATGCCTTTGAGATGCTCAAGTGATATGAGGGTAGGTTTGAGATCTCTACAACTTATGGGAATGGGTTGCCTTGAGAGTCTCACCTACAAAAATCTCATCATAGAGTATTGGATAAGAATATGACTATCAAGATCAATCCAATTTCTAGAGATCAAAAGAGGGACAAGTGCATCTTCTTCTTGAGCTTTGAATGCTCCATATTTGTGATGAATCACAAGGAGAATCACTTGTTTGGGTTAGAAATAGAGCTCTTAATGATCTTCAACAATAGTACCTTCTATCTCCTCAAAATCCCCTCTTAGCTCAAAAATGAATCCCCCATCTTAAATAGATTTTCTTCCAACGGTCAAAAAATGGGCAGATTCGCATATCTCCGATTGATCGGAAAAAGGTTCGATTGATCGAAGACATGTCCGATTGATCGGAAATGTCCAGTGAATTCTCTAGAAGATATTCCAATTGATCGGAATCATGGTCCGATTGATCGAACTGACCCCTTTGGATTGATCGGAAATTTGTCCAGTGGTTTTTTCAAATTTGCTGGAACAAATTCCGATTAATCGGGACTTCTGTCCGATCGATCGGAGTCCAATCAGAACTCATGTCCTGCTGTTTGAGCTGAATTGATTACAACAGCTTCCACTTCTTTAATTAGTCTAACTTATCATGTTTTTCATGGAGTTTTAAGACTAATAATGATGATCAAGGGCATACCTAGTTGATCCAAGTCATCTACGAGGTTATGGTTTTAGGTAGTTTCAAGGTTAAGGCACACCAAGGCATCTCTTTTACTTATTTCTTCTTCCTTGATGCAGCTGGTCCGTTTTGAGTTTTCGATCTTCGTCTTCATTAAGCTCAACCGACACTAGACTCACTAACCTAAGTGATTAACAAATCAAGTGCACTAGTATGCCACAGAAAAGTGCACTAACAGGATGTCCTACATACATCATGTTTGCCCCACATCTTCTCAGTTCCATTATAAGCTTACGCTGGTATTGCTACCACTTGAGCACAGCCTTGAAACAGAAAGTGTCGAGAAAAATGAACTTCTATTAGCATAGTGATGCAAGAACGTGTCTTTTTACAAGTACAAAACTTGACTCATTCATCATCGGAATCTGTTGTTTCTGAATCATCTGGAGTTAGTGGGTATGTACCATTTACAACCATTGACTCATCTTGCGTTTCTTGAAATGATACGAAATTCTCTTCTCCATCATCGTCATCGTCATCGTTGTCGTCATCATCGAGTTCAGAAGACCGACTAACATTTTCTTCAGTGAGATCAGTAACAGCATTGCCCACAAGCTCTTTGGCTTCCTTTTGATCATCTGCAGTCTGCGCCAAAGATAGGAGGATGTTCTTTGCTTTTTGGTCAGGAGGAAATCCACGGGACCCCATCTCTTTGAACCAAATAACGGCACTTCCGAAATCATCGTTCTTTCCATGTGCATCCATGATAGTTGTGAAGATGGTCTGGTTGGCTTCAATGCCCTCTATCTGCATCTCTTCATATATTTCCATCATCTTTTCGAGATTGTTTGCCTTTGCATAACCTTTCATCAGCGTGCCGTAGGTCACAACGTTGGGTTTGAAACCATCTTGTTTCAGCCGTTTAAAGAACTTTTCAGCTCCTTCCATGTCGCTTGCATTGATGTAAGCAGATAACATTGTGGTGTATGAGCAAAGGTCGGGATTGCACCTGCAAAAAGCAGAGGACAGTAGCCTGAAAGTTGGAACAATACAGCAGAAAAGAAAGGAGCCAGCAAAGGATACTCCATGTGGCAGTATGTGAGATAAACACCATTCACCATGTTGCCTGAAAATCAGGCTGATCTGATCATCAAGTGGGCCACATAGGTTCACCATATGTGGACAGTTGGTCAATCCTTTCTGCCCATTTCATTCATACATCTAGAGCCTAGCTAATGACTTGACCAGACTAATTTTTCAGACACAAGTCACACAAAACATACATGAAGGCATCCGCCTGATGAGCGGGCTGGATTTCACGATCATTTGCAAATTGGCATGTGCGGGAAGAGCACTCGGAAAGACTACTCTCATCAGTAGCCCCTGCAAGCCTATGAAATAAATGTTATACCTGTCCCTTCTCATGCTTTTGAAGACGGTCCGGGCTTCCTCCACCATTCCTGATATGGCAAATGCATCGAGCAAGATGTTATAAGCCTTGCGTGTGGGCCTGGGAAACAACACAAGAATGAGAATTTGAAAACTGTCATTGCATGGCCAAGAACTAATCTACACAGAGCTCTCCATAACGGATATAATTCAATGTCTAAAAACTCAGCTGAGTCAATAGCTCATTTGACCAACTTTTATGAAGATGACGAGCTTTCCATTGACTCAGCAGAGTCAAGCTTTGGAATCGAGAGGCATCTCTGGGTTGAGTATCGAGTTTTTAATACACAGTACAGTGAATAATGTATATGTGTGTGGCAAGTAGTTCAAAGCAACTTGGACCCAATGGGAGACTGAGGCAACAAAATGGAGGATTGCCAATCCGACGTACGTGTAAAAGAAAAACCATCTAGACACCATCACATGTGCCAAAGCAGCACATGTTGCAAGATCCAAGCCATCCATCAGGTGGATCTTCCAGCATGACGATGTCCTGGCCTAAAAGTCCAGTCCTTTTGGGCCAGTGCATCTGCACATTGAACCCTCCTGATAGAAGGCTTGGATCTTGCATCTGCGAGTCATGCCATGTTGGCACACGGAATGAACATAGATGAGCTCTCCCTTATAGATGCATGGAGTGTTGGCTAATGACTCTCAATAGAGTCATGCTGGAGAAATTGGCTGTCAGTTAGTCACAAACTAGTAGGGAAAACCATGAAGATAATGGATAGAAAACAACAATATAAGGAAAACTTTTACAGAATCCTTCGCCAATAAGCAAGGTATTCAATAGCAGTAACGGTAGCCGTAACAGCCAGTCTTATGGCCATTACGATATGGGCCGTAACAGCTATGTATGGACCTGTAACGGTTAAATTTCTTTTTAAAGGAAGAAAATGTATCAGCCCATATAGGCCCGTCATGGGCCATTTTTTTCAGAATAGGTACTTCAGCGCCGTATCACATCACTGTTTCTCCGTTACCGTTACATAACAGCCATTATGGCTATTACATAACCGCTTTTTAATACCATGTCAGTAACAAATCAGCAATGGAAGAGTGATCTACACAGAACTCAACCCTAACTTAATCATAATAAAACATAAATTTCCAAGGGAACACAAGAACCAAAAAGCCTATGCAATCACATTTGTGAGTGTCCTTCAATCTTGATTAATGAATTCACATTTATCCATACTGGTTTTTATAGTTTACACTTGTCCAAACTCCACAATAATATTGCTACTAATATTATCGATTAATTATACTTTTAGATGCATTGCTTTGTTTGGGTTGTTGGGTCTAACAACACACATCCATCTTTAGCACCAGCTTACGTGTCCATATCTACATTACAAATTCATTTTCCCTCTATATTGAAACATGTCCCATCTGCCATTGAGCTATGGGCTCAAACCCAAGAGCTCAAACAGAAACTATATTTGTAGCTTTGGGAAAGAAATACGATTTGTGGAACCAATTTCAGGTGACAATATGAAGATTTGATTTGTTTGAGAATATGGCATAAACAATTAAAAAAATAACCGATCAACTCAGAACTCACTCAGCTGATGGCAACTTGATTTGTTGGATTCCAGGTATTAACTGAGGAATTATATGGTCCTTAACCCAAAGATGTGCATGGTAGCCCTGGAATTTCAGTTTGAACAAGCAGCTCTATGGTTCAGTTTGAACAATTGGACTTGTTGTGGATGTACCATGCCTTAAAATTCTCCATGATGAGACAATCCAAGCCTTCAATTGGTTGCCTCCAAATATAATGATTGTTTGCATTCAACTGAAAAAGTATAAAGATGGATGGATACACTCTGCCAATCTGGGAGCATTTTGGAGCATGGCCCACCCACTGTGGGGCCTGTCGGATCAATGGCCCGGATCACTAAAACATCGACCCCACAAGAACTCGAGGAACCAAGCATATCCTCATTCGGTGGAACATATAAATTTCCTCTGGCCCCAGGCTACAATTTGATAAAATATTGGGATGAACTGGGAAGATGTAAAATCTGATTGCAGAATTGATACCGAGTTTCTGAGCATTAGCCACTACTATATTACAACCTTGAAATAAAACCGCAGTTTCTAACACACCTGACACCAGCATCCAGCATCTCCTCGAAAACAGCCAGTGCTTCTTCTTCTCTTCTAGCCTTGCCATAAGCATTGATGAGGAGGGCATAGCTCACGACATCGGGTTGAAGACCAGCTCTTTGCATCTGAGTAAATGAAGATTGTGTCAGAGTTTTCAATGGAAATCATTCAGATAAGATTGGAGAAAAAACAGAATCAAGGGAAACTATTCTCTTCCATCCAGTCAAAGCCATGCAAGGATTTTTCACGTAGTACTCTTTCAGCATATGAGTAATTTTTTTTCTTCTTTGATTATAACACATATTTTATAAAAAGCAAATCAAAGGACAACTGATGCAGGATGACCTAATTATGATGCATGTATATGATCATGAATAATTCAGCGGAATAACAAAAGAAATAACATTATAATATTCAACATTCACCATTATAATCTAAGAAAATCAAAAGGACACATGCAATAATATGGGCCATCATCACAACCACGTAGTAAAGATTTCAAGTATTGTGTGGATTGGATCCGGTGATGAAACCTCCCGATCTTGCATGGTTATGATCCAAACGTGCGATGAGATTCACTAGTCCGAGAAATCAAAAGATTTCTCGGATTAGATGATCAAAATCTGAGAATTAGGGTTTTGGGACCAAATCTCATATTTTAGGGTTGTAGAGAATGAGGGAAAATAGGATTAGAAGAAAAAGGGAAGAACAGAGAATTACCTTAGAAGAAGGTTGGAAGAGGACGACGAGGAAGAAAGAAGATTGGAGAAGAAGACGAAGATCCACAAGAGGGTGAGAGGAGGCAACCAAAGGTTTGTTTATTCAATAATCATTCAATAATTCGTGTTTAAGGCTTAATCCCTTAAATAAGCATTAATTAGGAAAGAAAAAGACAAAACTACCCCTTAAACTTAAGTAAAAAAAGAACTAGAAAAGAACAATTCGTGTGGTCGTCGAGCGCCCGATGACCAATCGGTTGAGCGTCCAATGGGGGCCAAAACAGTCCAGCGACTAAACTAAAAAACAGATGAATTTCGAGCGCCTGGTCGGGCACCCAATGACTAGTGGTCGAGCGCCCGATCACCAATGGTCGGGCTCCCGATGACTAGTGGTCAAGCGCCCCATGACCAATGGTCGAGCGCTCGAAAACAGTGAAAACTGTCCAGAGAGTATATCTTCGGAACGAGCGAATCTCGAGCGCCCAACGACCTCCAGTCGGGTCTTCTTTTATCCTGCACATGTGTCTTCCCATTGTGGGGTCTTCTACGTGCCGAATCACATGTGTATGGTCTTCAATACTCCTATGTTCCTCAACAGTCGTCTAGCCACAAGGAAGATGCTTGAGGCGCTCGCTTCCTTCATTGATATACCTTGAAGGATCTAATGTCCTCATCAACCCCCCTCGGGTGAGAAAAACTCAACTCTAACGAGATAAAACTCTTGTGGCGCTTTAGCAAGTCAGGATTAATTCGCTGCAATTCCGTCTCTGTCAACCAGGTAAAGTCGGATGGTGGTTTGTTCTTCCACTTTACAAGGTACCTCTGGAAACCTCCATTCCTCGTGGAAACTCTTCATCCGCAATCCCTTCAATTTCTTCCTTATATTCAATTGGTGAGGGAAGGGGTGGAGTGGGTTGTGAAGCAAACTCAGAATATGGCCATGAAAGAGAAAAAGGATCAATGGTAAGATTGGGGGAAAGGACTAGATCTTCTATATTAAACATTGGATTAATGTCCATTTCAGGTGGAAGGTCAATCTTATATGCGTTGGACCCAATTCTTTGCAATATTTTGAATGGTCCAGCACTATGAACTTGTAATTTCTTAGTAGTACCCTGAGAGAACCGCTCTGGCTTTATCCTCACCATTACATAGTCTCCTTCCTGAAATTCTTGAAATTTACGATGCGAGTTAGATGAACGTTTATAACTATCATTGCTTCTATTAATCTGTTGTCTAATATATATATGCAACTCATGAATGTCTCATGCAAATGCATCGGCTGACTCTGAAGACCTTTAGGTGACAGACATGAGTAAAAGATCTATGGGCATCCTCAGCTTGTAGCCATTGACAGTTTCAAAAGGACTAATTCCTGTCGACCTGTTGACAGAACCATTATAAGCAAACTCAGCGATAGGCAGTACCAAGTCCCAAGTCTTTACATGCTCACTCACTAGACATCGTAATAGGTTATCAAGACTTCTATTCACCACCTCAGTTTGGTCATCTGTTTGAGTGTGATATGTAGTAGAAAATTGTAAACGAGTACCCATCATGTGTCATAGTGTCTTCCAAAAGTAACTGGTAAATCTGACATCACGGTCAGACACTATGGTCTTAGGCAAACCATGGAGACGCACCACACCATCAAAAAAGACTTTAGCAATATTAGACGCATCTGACATTTTCAAACATTGGAGGAAATGCGCCATCTTAGAAAAACGATCTACCACCACAAAAATGGAATCGTGCTTTTTTATCGTCTTGGGAAGTCCCAGCATGAAATTCATACTAATGTCTTGCCATGGAGCGTGTGGCACTGGCAATGGCGTATATAGCCCAGTGTTTTACTTTCACTGCTTTGCCAATTGACACATACTACACTGCCCTAAAATTTTGGCTACATCTCACTTGAGACTTGGCCAATAAAAATGATCATCAACGAGGGCAATGGTCTTGTCTCGACCAAAGTGGCCAGCTATACCCCCTGAATGAAGCTCCCAAACAAGGAATTCACGAAGGGACATACGGAGAATACAAAGGCGACCTCCTTTAAAAAGGAAACCATCTTTAAAAACATATTTACCCATGCTACGCTGGTCACTAGAGAGTGACGTATAAGTACTCTCAAAATCAGGACACGTGGGGTACTCATCCTTTAGTTACTCAAAACTAACGACATCTACACTCAAGGAGTTGAGCAACGCCACTCTTCTACTAAGGGCATCTGCTGGTTTGTTTTCGACCCCGGCCTTATGTTTCAGGACACATGAATATTCCTGAAGAAACGCAACCCATTTCGCATGCCTTGGATTAAGTTTCTTTTGGGAATGTAAATATCTTAAGGCTTCATGGTCAGAAAACAAGACGAATTCCTGCGGTACGAGATAGTGACGCCAATGTCAAGGTACTGCAGTACCGCATAAAATTTCTTGTCATAAGTAGAATACTTTTGCTTTGTCTCATTCAGCTTCTCACTAAAATAAGCTACTAGGTGGCCCTCCTGGCTCAACACTTCACCTATACCAACACCTAACGCATCACATGCTACCTCAAAGACTTTAGAAAAATCAGGTAAGCACATGATGGGAGCCTCTACCATTTTGCCCTTAATCTCCCTAAAAGCCTTAGCTGCGGCTTCCGACCACACGAACTCTCCCTTTTTCATGCATTCAGTGATGGGAGCCATAATCGTGCTAAATCCTCTAATGAATCGACGATAAAAAGTTGTTAAGCCGTGAAGGCTTCGCACATCATGTATGTTCTTTGGTTCTGGCCACTCAACTATTGCTCTGACCTTTTCAGGGTCTGTGCGCATACCTTCAGATGACACGATAAATCTTAAGAATACAACTTGACTAGACATGAAAGCCCGCTTCTTAAGATTAGCGTATAACTTCTCAGCCCTAAGGACGCTACAGATCTGATTCAAGTGTTCAAGGTGTGATTCCTTAGTGGTACTATAAATAAGAATATCATCAAAATAAACGACTAGGAACTTACCCATGAACGATCTCAAGACTTGTGTCATCACCTACATAAAAGTATTGGGTGCATTAGTCAAGCCGAAGGGCATGACCATCCACTCGTACAACCTATCCTTCGTTTGGAATGCTGTCTTCCATTCATCCACTGGGTTTGATATCAATTTTGGAGAAAATGGTGGACCTAGCCATCATGTCAAGCATGTCGCCAAACCTAGGTATTGGGAACCTATACTTGACTGTAATTTTGTTTATAGCACGACTATCCACGCAAATGCGCCACGTGCCGTCTTTCTTTGGCGTCAACAATGTGGGCACGACACACAGGCTCGTGCTCTCCTGGATGAAACCCTTTTGCAGAAGCTCATCAACGTGCCTCTTCGACTCTGCATGCTCTGCGAGGTTCATCCTGTAGTGAGGAAGGTTCGATAAAATTGACCCCGGGACGAGATCAATGGCATGTTGAATGTCCCGTATAGGTGGCAACTCATTCGGTAAATCATCAGGAATACATCTCTGTATTCCTTCAAAACCGATGTTACCCTCATGGGGTAACTCTGGAACCTCTGGTGTAATCTCTCTTGCCACAAGGGCATACACCGTCAAATCCTCCCGAGTCTTTTTCTCAAACTCTCTTACATTGATTATATGAAGAGACTTAGGTTCGAATCTCCTCACTTCCTTAGGCTCATTCGCCTTCTCATCCTTCCTTTTCTCTGAAGTGCTCTTTGGTGACATAGGATTAAGTTTGATCTTTTTGCCATTATGCATGAAGGCACACGCATTCAAACGGCCAAAGATCGTAACATCATTATCGAATAGCCACGACCTACCTAGGATAATATGACCAACATTCATAGGTATAACGTCGCACCACAGAGACTCTTTGTATAACCCAAACTCGATGGGAACTAAGCACTGATGGGTGACAGGAAGGGAGGTCTTGTCAACCTAAGAGACTTTGTATGGGTCAGGATGAGGGGTGGATTTCAACTTCAAGCAATCCAAGGTGTTAGCGGAAATCACATTTTGACAACTTCCACTGTCCACTATCACCTTGCAATTCTTCTCTCCACATTTGGCGATAGTATAGAAGATAGTACTTCGACGTCAATCAACACTATTCCTAGACTGAGCTAGCACACGCCTGACAACTGCAAGCGTTGCTTCATCAGCCACTTCATCTTCATCACTAATTCCCCCTTCAGGGTGATATTCTTCCACTTTATAATCACCCTGGTCATCTGCACCCTCGTGGGACTCGCCTATAACTTAGGCTTTTCCACGATTCTTCGTGGGACATTGATTTGACATATGACCGATATTCCCACATTCATAACATCGCACTTGACTACCTCCATTAGAACCAGCACCAAGGATACATTTGCCCTTATCATCCCTAGGTCTAGGCGGAATAGTCGCATGTGCCCTGGGCTGACTACCAATGTTAGATTTAATTCCCTAGGGAACCAGATCTAGTATTAGAGTCTCGGGACTCCAAGTGTCGAATGACAGGAGCTCTCAGATATTGTTCCAACTCTTGCACAACTTGGTATACTTCATCCAAGTCTGTTATAGGCCGAGTCAAAAGCTCGCGCTAAAGATCCGATCGAAGACCCATCTTGAAACGCAAGACCGTCACCAAAGGGTCTTATTGGATATCACATCGCATCATAAACTCCTCAAATTTAGCGATTTAGTCAACGACAAACATTGACTCTTGGCGTAAGGACTGTCATTGGTCAAGGAACTTCTGTCGGTATGAGAGAGGGAGGTACTTCTCCTTCAGCATCTCCTTCATCTCATCCCAATGTGCGATGGGGGCTCTTCCAGCTCTATAAATCTTACGTTCGGTGTTAGTCCAAAATAATTTGGCCTGGCCCATAAGTTTCATCTTAGCAAACCACACTCGACGGTTTTCTAACATGTCATACCACTCAAAATAGTGATCCATGTCAGCTAACCAATCAAGGAATGCCTTGGGATCCAGACGCCCATCAAAACTTGGGGCTTCCACCTTCACGTTCTTCATCGCACGCTCATCTGAATCGTAGCGGTCTTGAAAATCATGTGGATTGTGCCTCCCAAACAACACCATGACCAGCCCCACGACCTCGACCATGACCAGCCCCACGACCTCGACCACTATTACCTCCACGTGTAGGAGCACGTTCTTCAACAACTCCTCCCACTTGAGATTGCGCATCTTCCCCAGCAGTAGGGTTCTCCCCTTGAGATGATTCTAATCGATCTACTCTATTCATGGTGGTGGTGATTTGGTTGCTTAAGCGGGCGAATTCATTCTTTTGGCCCATTTCTATAGCGGTTATCTTTTGCATCAATTGAGGAAATTGCTCAGATAACTGCTCGTTATTCATGATCGGTTGAAGTCTGAAACCTCTTCCAACTCTCGTGGGCATGCAAATAAAGACTTAAATAAAGTAGTACCCAACTTGCCTCTACGGGTTATACAACTTACAAAATGAATGTGATGAATTTATACCTATAATGGACTGACACTTGCTAATCCTAGATGAAATGAATCAAATCTGAAAATCTTCCAAATTTTAAAACTTCCTAAAATTGGAAAGTTTCTGAATCTGGAAATTCCCTAAAAACATACCTAGCTTGAAACCCTAATTTGATAACTCGATCTAAGATAACCATGCAAAACTCTAAGCTCTGATACCAAAATTTGATGCAGGATGACCTAATTATGATGCATGTATATGATCATGAATAATTCAGCGGAATAACAAAAGCAATAACAGTAAAATATTCAACATTCACCAATATAATCTAAGAAAATCAAAAAGACACATGCAATAATGTGTGCCATCATCACAACCACGTAGTAAAGATTTCAAGTATTGCGTGGATTGGATCCGGCAAGGAATGAAACCTCCCGATCTTGCATGGTTATGATCCAAACGTGCAATGAGATTCACTAGTCCGGGGAATCAAAAGATTTCTCGGATTAGATGATCAAAATCTGAGAATTAGGGTTTTGGAACCAAATCTCATATTTTAGGGTTGTAGAGAATAAGGGAAAATAGGATTAGAAGAAAGAGGGAAGAACAGAGAATTACATTAGAAGAAGGTTGGAAGAGGAAGACGAGGAAGAAAGAAGAAGAAGATTGGAGAAGAAGAAGATGAAGATCCACAAGAGAGAGAGAGGAGGCAACCAAAGGTTTGTTTATTCAATAATTCGTATTTAGGGCTTAACCCTTTAAATAAGCATTAACTAGGAAAGGAAAAGACAAAACTATCCCTGAAACTTAAGTAAAAAAACGAACTAGAAAAGAATAATTCGCATGGTCATCGGGTGCCTGATGACCAATCGGTCAAGCGCCCGATTGGGGGCCAAAACAGTCCAGCAACTAAACTAAAAAAGAGATGAATTTTGGACGCTTGGTCGGTCGCCCGATGACTAGTGGTCGAGCGCCCGATGATCAATGGTCGGGCACCCGAAGACAGTGAAAACTGTCCAGAGAGTACATCTTCGAAACGGGCGAATTTTGGGTGCCCGATGACCAGCAGTCGGGCGCCCGACGACCTCCAATCGGGTCTTCTTTCATCCTACACATGTGTCTTCCCATTGTGGGGTCTTCTACATGCCAAATCACATGTGTAGGGTCTTCAATGCTCCTATGCTCCTCAACAGTCGTCTAGCCATAAGGAAGATGCTTCAGGCGCTCGCTTCCTTCATTGATATACCTTGAAGGATCTGATGTCCTCATCAACAACTAACAAAAACAAAGGGAGAGGATGACAGATCATCAATCCCAATAAACATGACATTCATTGCCCAACACCCTGCAAATTGATCCCCACTACATCCTGCAAAATACTAGAACTCATGCCCAACTAATTACTCTCCCTCTTGCTCCATGGAACATTACTTCGAAAGACTCTAATCGGTCATATAGTCTAAGGTGACCCAGGTGCATGCCGAGGCATTTTAGCCATGGTGCGCCTCGCCTGGACTGTTGGCAAGGCATTTACCTCAGCCATGCACCTGACACCTAGTGCTTGGGTGCGCCCAAGCACCAGGATGGCAATGCCCATTTGATGTGAGGTACCCTTATATTTTTTTGCTTTTTGGGGAATTTTACCACCCTTTAAGGGTGCAAATACAAAGAGGAGTCTTTTAAACACTAGTTCAGCAACTATCCATCTTTTGAGATCAAAAGCTTCTGATTTCTTTTCCCCAAATTTATTTTCTTTTAGGGAATTAGGGGTTGGGACTTCGGACATAGTTTTTAAATTCTATAATTTACCTAGTAATTCAGTTTCATGGATGGTTTGATTAATGATTAATGATTATTTGGTTACTAATACTGGTTTAACAAATAAATAGTTTGGAGTATAAGTCGATTTTGTTTAATTGTCTTAGCTCCGTTTTACTTTTCGTTGATTGGTGTTGATTTTGATTGATTAAAAAAATCAACATATATCCATAAATATGTCAATATTAATATTTATCATAAATTTAATGCAATTATTAATATTTATTATATATTTTAAAAAAATTGTGCCTGGAAACTCTAAGCACGAACGCACCTAGGCATTTCAGGTGCTCCTGCGGCAGGAGTGCCTGGGGTGCATCTATTGCCTTTAACTACACTGTCAATTGGTCAGAAAGAGTCGATGTTATTTCACTCCTTCTAAATCGATCAGATACCGGCCAGCAAGAATGCCAAAAACATTGTCTCCTTTTAACTGAGCATTTCCCGTGCCATGGCTAAAGAACAGACCCTATTGTTCCAGGCATGACCTCAGTCTGCCCAAAGAGATTGAAGAACTTTAACCATATTTTCCACGAGAATGTAATATATGCATAAATAAACGTTCCACCATTTCCTTATCCCGAGGACAAAAACAAACATTCAAAAACACCATGCTCTTGCTTCTTAGATGATTGACTGTAAGCACTAATAGTTTCCAGCAAGCCAGCAAAAAGCAATGCTCACAGAGGATCCTGATATTTCCAAGCACGAGGTGTTACAGCCCTTTCTTTTCTACAATGATCTCCCAAATTTTGTAAGTACAATGACAACATCGTTAATGCAAGCATGTCAGCAGAGACAACACTGGTAACTGGATTTTATTTTATTTTATTGAATATAACACCAGTAAGTGTTAGGCCTTCATGTTCTGACATTAGTCAGCAACAATGATGGATAAAGACTGAAGCATAGGCGAGGGCACTTTGACCACTTTAGCGTCAAGGGCTGGATGTTGAGGCCTAGAAGTATGGGGTTTTTCTTAACAGTTGAAAATGCAATGAAGAAGGGGGGGGGGGGGGGGGGGGGGGGGGTGATTAAAGGACAGAATGTCCTTGCAGAGAGAAATGGAAAAGTTACCCAAGCAGCACAACAATTTTTTTTATGATGTGCTACACTCAAATTAGGCACTCGCCAATTGCATAGCAGTCCATGATATCACACAAATTGGATGATTGTTTCCAACTGATGGTAGGCACCATGAAAGCATAAGTTTTGGGAATAATAAACAAAAAGGAAAACTCATGGCAATGTAAGCAGGCACCATGAGTTGTAGTTGCATGGTTCACTCATGCCAAGCGCTTTGACCACAAAGACATATGCTATGACTTAGCCACCTCAAAGCAGGATTTCTTTTTCCCTCGATGATGATATGTGGAACTTCCTAGAGGTGCAAGCTATGACATTCACATATGCATTTAGTGTGCAGATTGGAAACTCTGTTTGGTAGCAACCAGCCAGCCAGTCCCAAGCCAGGATAAAGTAGGGTTGATGTCAGGTGGCAGCTGGTTGTTAAACTTTTGCCATGCAACCATGAGCATTCATGTTTCAGGCTTCGATAATCAACGAATAGGGGTGGCAATGGGCCACGTTTGGGCAGGCCAGGGTAGGCCCACTTCCAGCTCAGCACTTTAAGAACCAAGGCTTTAGCCCAACAGGGACCTAGCATAGCATATCGAAGCCCGATCCTGGAAAAAAAATTGGTTGGGGCCAGGCCCACACCAGCCTAAAAATTGATTAAATCCCTATTTTCCTCTTGAATTTTTCCAATCTATCCATTGATCAAGTGAGGCACACATGTAAAAGTAATGAACATTTTAGAGTAATGAAATCAATGATCTACATTCAAGCTAGATGGGTTGCCTAACTAAGGATTAGAATGGCATATTTGTTGGTTATAAAGCATCCACATAAAATGTTGGGTCGGGCCGGTCTGGGCTGAGTCGGGCTAAAATGACTTGAGCCCAAGCCCAAACTGAAAATTGATCGGGCCATGGATGTGAGGCTCAAGCCTGGCCCAAAGCCAGGTTGGGCTCATCAGGTCGGGCAAGCTACCCAGCCCATTGTGACTCTTATTAGCGAAACCCGATTTGAAAAGCCAAACACAGAGTTGGAACAAGGTTGTGATGATGATGCTAATGATTTGTGTATGCATATGTAACAAATGTTTTGACACGTGATTGCAGTATTACATGATCCAAAACCTATGGTTTTGCCTAGTATCCTTGAGTCCACAATTTGTGCAAGTGGGGATCGAAATTGTCGATCTGATGGGTCCCACAGTGGATGGACCATGGCTCAAAATATCTTTGAGGGGACAATCCTAACTGTTCCATCAGTGGCCAACAATTAGAAAGCTAAGGAAATACAGCAAAGTTCCACATTCAATCTGAAGAAAAGATCAAAGATTGGAAGGATAGGATCTCCCAATCTAGGAGATCTTTGCAGTACGGTCCATTCACCTTGAGGCCCATCAGATCAACGGTCTGGATAACTGAAGCAAGGGCCTTGCTTGTACAAACTGAATATCTGAAGATACTATGTATATTCTCGTGTCAGGGATCATGTAATTCATCTAGCATAAGTCATTATTGCTACACATGTACGATGTACCTGATCATAGATACTTGAGACCTCCTTGTAATTGGTCTCGAATGACATCAGGCTGTTGAAAGTAACTGTGGATTGTGGGATTCCCCTATCAGCCATCTTCACAAATAGCTTACGAGCTTGATCGTAGCTTCCAGCTTTCTTATACATGTAAATCATCATATGGAACATCTTCTGGTCTGGCTTGAAGGGTGATCTCTCATCATTCAAAAGGCTCGCAAAAATCGCTTCAGCTTCTTCAAATTTGTTTCCCTGCATTTCCACTCACCTTTATTAGATTCGATATAAATGCTTGAAAGGAAAATCATGATATAGAAATAACAATCTGCAGTGATAAAAATTCAATGCGCATTTAATCTCACTAGTCAAATGGGCAAAAACATAGCTTTAAGGGGAGCAATACTTGCAGCTGCGCATCTGCATGCACAGGACACAAATGCTCCACACATGCCAAGGTGGCATACCTGCGTAGCGGGTGCATGAAGAAAAAAGCAGAGATCACCATCTTCTTCTCAGGAATTGCCATTGAATCCACAAGGGGAGAAAATCTCTAAAACGATAAATAAAATTAACACTACTGACGAAAAGTGTTGTTTACGACGTAACTGATGTCCTTTACATAGGAAAAGAGCCCTAGACTCCTAATTTGACTCAAACTATGAAACTATCCCACAATAGTAAAAGTTAATAAGATAGTAAAAATATGCTTATACCTATTCAAACTCGTAATCAACTTGTAGATGATTAACATAAAGACTTTGGACCGTAAATGGACTCTTAAAACCCTAAAAATAGCAACAAAAAAGGAACTTACTCAAAATAGTAAGTTTTGAACTAAAACACAATTTTGACCTAGAAAACGGCCTTTTTTCGATAACTCCCTCAGGGCCGACTGACTCTGTCATTTGTCACATCATAGGGCTCATCAATAGCTTTCCAACAACATATTATGTGTGAATCCAATTACTGATCATGAAGTTACAACTGTCGGAAGCTATAGTGAATGTATAGGCCTTTTTTTCCTAATCAAGGCCCTTATGGCCCAAATTCACATGCTCTTAGTACTCCATTGAGTCGTCCATGACCCCTCCAACATCACATACATTTTCCCTAACTCAAAAATAAGGTTGATCCACTAAAGAGGGCAACACATTAATGTAGAAAATTGACCATTGGTTATCATTCTAGAAACGTGTCCCACCAGACAAGTTGATCAGTGTGACTTTTGGGCAGACAAGTTGATCAGTGTGACTTTTGGGCCAGGTTATAATTCACCGCATGGCCCACCTGATGAGGGCATGGAGCTGGCTACCATACGCCGGCTGCAAGAAGAAATCCCCTTACTTTAATAGAAAAACCCACAAAGTATTTAAAGCTGTCACAAAGGCTGACAATGTATCAGAAGCATCTGCATCTATATTGCCAACACGAAGAATAGTTCACAAAATGGGTACTCTCACCTTGAGCTGACATCACTACTAGTTAGGTTGTAATATTCATGAATATAGTCCATAAATGATGTAGGATGCACTAATTATGATACATGCTCATGAACTCATATAATCCAGTGGAAATAAAAGACAATAATAATATAAAATCTAGCATTAATCATCATGAACTAAGAAAATCACAAGAGAACATGCAATGGAACGGGCCATTCATCACAACCACGAAGTATGAGATTCAATTATCACTATGGTTGGATCCGGTGAGGGACGGAACCTCCGATCTTGCATGGCTATAACCCGATCAATTAAGAGGAATCTCTAATCCAGGAAATCAAGGGATTTTGGATTAAGGATTTGAAAATCTGAAAACGTTAGGGTTTAGGCTCAAAATCAGATTTTGGGATTGTGGTTAGCAAAACAAATAGGTTAGGGAAAGATAGAATTACCTAGAAGAAGGATTAGAGGGGCATAAGAAGCAAGTAGAAGAAAGAGGGATCAAGGAAGAAGAAACATCACCATGAGAGAGAGAGAGAGAGAGAAGGAGAGAAGCACCAAGAGGCTTTTCATTATTCAATAATCAAAGTTCCATTCGAGTTTAGAGCTTTAGCCCTCTTAAATAAGCAACTAAAGACAGAAAAGTACTAAAATACGCCTAAAACTAAGCAAAAACACGCAATTAACAAAAGTGCGGGAAAGTTCAGGCGCTCGGTCGGGCGCCCTAGCTGTCGCCCGAAGTCGTCCGAAAACCTCCAGAGAGGTTCGGGCGCTCAGCGGACAAAGTTCGGGCGCCCGAAGGCTATGGTCGGCCGCCCGGTCTTCTTTCTCCTTTCTTCCTTCACATGTGTCTTCCTTGAGTGGGGTCTTCTATGTGTCTAATCACATGTGAAGGGTCTTCAGCTCCTCAATAATCGCCTATCTACAAGGACGGTACTTGTGGTTGGCGCTTTCTTCGTTGGTACACCTTGAATGCTTTTGTGTCCGCATCAATAAATCCCAGTTCCGGAAGGAATGAGATATGCACAAGTGTAGATAAACAATGTGACAACTAGCCGAATGTATCATAAGATCATCGACCAGACGAAAGGCATAATATCCATGGACCCTGAGTTCTGACAAGTGGGCCCAAGGTTTGGTGATTCAAGATGTTCTCGTGGCCCCACCGTGAATGTAACGTGTCCCCATTATCATCCAGAATGTAAGATCCTACCCATCCCACATCGGCATTTTCCTTGTAGGCAAGCAATTTAAGGGTTAGGATTATCCCAGTAGAGAGATTTTACTGAATGATTATCAACAGTGAGCACCATCAAATCAACAGTCAGGATCACCAAACTGTGAGCCCTACTTGTAGGAACTAAGGCCCTCAGTTAATATAGGTATCCTCAGGCTGAGGATCCCAGAGTTCTTATTAAAACTATGCAAGTAGATATTGATAATACCAATAAACAGGAAATGAGAAAACAATTTAAGGATTTTTCTGTCAATATCAGCACGGACTTCTTTTTTATGATAGTTAAGGATGACTACTTTATTTTTAAAAAAAAAGACAGAATTTATCCATTAAGGAAATGGTGTAATGGATAAGCATCTCCAACATACAAGGAATCCCAATTCCTTCCTTGGCCAAGCAGTCAGCTATGACATTAGCTTTGTGTTGCATTTGTTCAAAATACAGAGTGATTTTGCTAAATAGAAGAGTTTTCTATAACTGGAGGGAACGTGGCTTACCTCAACAAAAGTTTTAAGGATTATTTGGTATGTTAAAGGAGAGGGTTCGGGGCCAGAAGACTGCATCCTTCGGAAAATCGCTTCAGCCTTGTTGTACTGGCCCGCTTTCCCATATGCTTCCATCAGGGCTGTGTGGGATATCACGCTTGGTTGATAGCCATTCTTGTTCATATATCTTAAAACTCTCTCTGCCTTGTTGAAATCTCCTTGCTTTCCATATGCTGTCATCAGCATAAGAAAGTCCATCTCTTTGAAGTCCCACCAGTGCTGACTACGGAGCCATTCGAGGATCTAATAAGGGGAACAAAAAAAGGGGAAAAAATAAAACAGAAAGAAGATAAGCCAATGGATAATAAGTCAAAAATACAAAGGAAAATTTCCGTGCATGACAAGTCAAAACAACATCTACTATGCAATTCATATGCTACACCTTGGACAGCTTCCACTTTTTTTTTCTTTTTTTCAAAAAAGGAAGGCCAATTACAAGAGGAGGAGGGAATCCCCAATCTCTGCATGCAAGTTAGACAACATCTACTATGCAATTCACATGCTCCATCTTGGACAGCTTCCACCATTTTCTTCAAAGAGTAAGATGAGAATATTTTATTAAGAAAGGAGGACCATAAATGGAGGGAGGGAACCTCCAATTAAAAGTGAGTGAAGGCTAGCTCCGATTTTTCGCCTGAAGATCTGCTACCTCATTTCCTTAAGGCTATGGGTGAAGGATACTGAAAGAGCCCCTCAGCAACCTTTCTCCACCAACCTCTCCAGTCTCTGCAGATATATCCTCCCACCAACAAAGTCCATTGGCTCTGAATTCTGCCTCACCAGAATCTTGAATCCCAGACCCGCAAAAAACTCATTGGATCACCCCTTGACGATCCCCCAAATCCCTGCCTGACTAGGGGTACCTCTACAGTTGCAATCAAATTTAAGTTTCCACATGCTCGTAAGAAGAGGATATTTTGCACCATCATCCAAACATAAAAGACCCAACAATAAATATCCAATTATGAAGGAGCTAATATATCTATTGAGAACGTAATTCGGTTCCAGATCAACTTGCTAATACATGGAAGACTTGAAAGATGAACTCCTGTACCTCTAGAAATCTTAAAGTTCTCTAAACAAGTGATGTATACAGAAGGCCCTTCTCATGAAAAATCATGTCAGGCATTTGGTGATCTACAAAATTGAGATACTCATATGTGCTCAGGGCACTAGCATTGTAGCATGTAGATAGAAATACTAGTACGGAATGCTGCATAGATACTCCTATCATGTGGTCATTTTTTAACTTGGAGCAGTTTTTCCCATGGAATTAAATCACCATATAGGAAAAATGTCTCCATACCTATCCAAGATTTTGGGAAATGCAAAGGTGCACTATATCAATATCCATGTTGACACCCTATCTTTATTATTTTTACTCTTATATTAAACAATAAAAAATTTCTTGGTAAGCAGAAAAAGTGGACAGTTCACATTCTGTTGCAAAGACTTCAAAACATAACCCATGTGCCAGAACGATAATGGTGGGCGTAACAGGCATTACGAGGGGGGCAAAACGGCTGTTATGCCCATGTGCCAGAACAGTAATGGTGGGCGTAATGGGCGTTACGAGGGGGGCAAAATGGCTGTTATGCCTCACAACAGTCAATTTTTTTCAATTAAAAAAATGTTGATATAATCTGAAATATTGAGAGGATTCTAAATATGTATTCTTTTATGGTTTTGTGAACATGTTTATGATGGTGTAACAGTCCACTCTGTGATGAGAATGTTGTCTTGGCCTGTCTGATGATTTTATTGATATGACGGGCTTAGATTGACCCCAAATTAGCCTGAAATTCATGCAAGCTATGAAACTCATCCTAGAGATACACATCTCTAATCATTTGATAACATTCCCCCGTATAATTTTAAGAAAAAAAAAATTGAAATTAAATTCATATGAATAGTATCGCTCATTTAGCAAATGGTCCCCCAAATTTTAAGAAAAAATCAAAATTGGATGAATAATGTCGCTGATTTGGGGGACCACTTGAATGATCCTAAATCGACTCAAAATTCATGGAATTTTTGGCACTCTATCCGACTAATGCAATCAGCCTCAATGTTTCATCATCCAAATATCAGATTGGCGGACATTTATTGGACGGTGAAGAACTAAAAATATCTGGCGGTCCTATTTCAACAAATAACTATCCGCAAATAAATGGCTAGGATCATCCAAAAATCTGGTTTTGGGATTGTTACTTAACAACAGTGGGTCCCATATTTTAGTTGGCTTAGTTTGATTTAATACATGCCACATGTACAATACCTAAGCGTAAATGTATAAAGCATCATACACCACCAGAGTATAATGTAAAGAAAAAAGAAGTCTAAAGTCAAGCTGGTTGGACCACAAGGTACGGTCCACCCAGCATGTAACTTCTGACTGGGTAAGTGCATGTGAAATCCAACATTTTTAATAGATTGGTCCCAAAATGAGGGTCACCAAGTGTAAAAATCATCCATATCTATTCATCGAGTGGGCCACACCATAGACTAATTTTTAGCCATTGATAAATAGCAAAATAAAATTCTGGTTTACGATGAGTGGATATATCTGAGTTTTGCAAAAGGTGGTCCTCGTGATGGACAAACTGATGTAGAGCGGGTCACCGATTATTTCATGGCCCAGATGGACCAAAAGAAGACCAGTCGGGATCGGAAGTGATCCGAACCATCAGGACTGTAAAACGGTCGTAGCTCACAATCCGAAATGAGTTTCTGGACATATACTATATGATTTTGGGGTAGCTCGAGCTACTTTAGCCACCCAACCCCACTACACCGGGTTGCCCATGCCGAAATCGCGAGATTCGACCAGATCGACAGTCACTAGCTTAGTTTTATTTCAATTTTACTATTTATAGTAAGTTTTATTTCAATCATAAAGTTTTATTTCGATCATAACTTTTAATCCGTAGGGTTTTAGAGTTTGTGCCCAACATGAAAAGGGCTTAGAATAATTAGTAGAACAATGTGGTTGGGCCCATTTGAAAACTTTCTATTTTTTGCCGAAAACCATGCGTTCTATTAGGATTGAGAGACTTCTATAACTAGTAAGTTTACTATTTATAGTAAGTTGCGTTTTTTAGGTGTTTTAGTTTGAGTAGTCTGAAACTTCTACCTAGGGTTTAGTTTCTTATTTAAAGCATTGTAGTCAAGTTAATTTTCATTCAATCTATTATTACGAATTTACTTGGATTTATTTCCTGTTTTTCTTACTTTCCCTCGTGGATTCGAGGAAGTCTGGTAGAGGATTCCCAGAGGCCTTGTGGACTCAAGGTATTTATCCAATTAGGCAGACGGTGATAGACCTAATCACGCCCTCCCTGCATCGCCAACCTATTGGATGGATTGGATGCATCACACATATAAAAGTTTGGGAGTTATCCGCTGGTGGACCATAGCTTACAGTCCAGCCGGTTGGACGGAATTTCTTGTTTTAATAAAGATAGTTGTAAAGAAGACACATGTGCTTTCCATTTTTCAAAAGATGGAGAGAGACAGAGAGAGAGAGAGAGAGAGAGAGAGAGAGAGAGAGAGAGAAGGTAAGTTTTTTTTTCTTTTCTGAAAAAGGAATTTTTGCTGATTTTTTGGGGGCTTCTTTTCTGAAAATTGTTGTGACACCATTATACTATTACAATGGACCGTAACAGTCCGTTATGATGCATTTTTCAGGGTGGCCCGTCACGCCCCGGTATCACGTAACGGGCCACGCCATTGTCATTACATAATGGTCATTACGTAACCAATTTAGCATACCTTGTATGCAGCTCAATCTCCTTGTATGGTACAAAACTGTTGTTAAACTTCATCTATTAATTCGATCAATTTACCATAGGGTAGACAATCAAAACGGGCTTCAAAGATTACCAAAGTGACAGGATAGAGTAACTCCCATCAACAATGAATTTCATCTTAACTGACATTATCCCTCTCTCTCATAAGGCATATTTCTTGGAAGTGATTTTGAAATTTGCTGCTAAGGTTTTCATTCCTTCAGAATAAGAAGAAAAACACCTAGACTGACAAATCATAAACAAAATCTCAACAATAGTTTCCAACACATTAAACAATGCTTGAGAAATGCTACTATTAATCTATTACATGCTCGTTTCATGGAATTCCATAAAGTGTGAAGCAAAGCATATCTTTTGTACTGGTGGGCACTTTCGGTGGGCCACCAATTGATGGCCCATATGTCTTTACAGCATAAACAGTGACGAAGGCACTTCACAGAACTTCTATAAAGTGCACATCACATTTCTCAAGAGTGTTTGTAGTTCTATGTTGTAACGAAATAGGGAGGAAAAAAAACATGTCACTAACAAAAGAATCATGTACCTCACTAACAAGGTTCCATTTCTTCATCTGCTTGAATCTCATAAGGGTTCCCAAAACGAGCTCTCTAGGAAGAGCCTGGCATTTGGCCCTTTGGCTTCTGAGTATTGAAACTGCAGAACCTGAATCATCAATTTCCCTCATCAACCTCCTCCAATTCTTCTGATCTGCTTCATCAGCAGCATCCTTAAAAACTTCCACTTTCTTTCTCCTCTGCATGAACTTCCTTGGAGCCAACATGCCTTGAGAAACTACCTTTAATCTTCCTTTGAACATAATTTTGGGAGCACAAGGATTTCCAAGTACCTTTGGTTTACTGAAAATATACACAAAAGCCCATGTTGAAATAACGTTATAACCATAAAGAATCCCCATGAAAAAGATTATCTGAAGTGAATAGCTGAAAAATGATGAACACACTCCACCCGAAATTCTTAGGCAGCATGTATTAGAATGTTTAAAATGTTGGCATGGAAGGATGACTAGACTGGATCCAAAACTAATACACATTGACATGCATTGTACAATATGCATGCATGATGCATCATACATTGAGAACTCCAGATGTACATTTTGGCATCTTTGGTACATTGAGGCTGGATTGACCATAAGCTTTGTAGATTAAGCTTAATGTACAATGCAATGTTAAAGGCCCATTGTGCATTGTCAAAGGAGAGGTGTGGAAATAATCTGTATTATCTGCTGCTTTTACATAGTCCATAAAGGGAATATATATACATGAGGATAACGATAAGATTAACAAAATCTCAAATCTAAACCTATAACTCAGAATCCTAATCATAATAACCTTGCTAACAGACTTTATCCCTACATGCATGACATCCAATCTGTCCATCATGTGTGGCCCCTCATGTTCTCCTTCGCACCCAACCAATCCAAAGCTCAGGCGGGTCACACTGTAAAATCATGCCTAAAAGGCTAAAACATTTAAAATCATGTGGTGTTTCCCACCTAAGTTTTGCAATGGCTGCATTTTTTAAGCATCTATTCATCCTGGTGAAGCACATCTTCTAAATGGACTGGATGGCATGTACAAAACATGGTGGGACCCACATACACACAATCTGGAATGTTCTTAATGGTGGGTGCCCCTGTCCCAACTGTTCCCTGTTGTGTGACCCACCTGAATTCTGAATCAGCCTGATTTTTGGCACCAAGAAGAACATGAGGGGGCGCACATGATGGACAGATTGGATGCCATGCACACATCATGGTGGTCCCAAACATCGTGTTGTAGGTTAAGCTTAACTACAAAGCTTTGTAATGTTTCCAGTTTCTCATTCATTACAATGCAACAACACATAAATGTTTGTATTACAAGAGTAAAAAACCAAAACACACATCTAGCTGTATGTGTGTGTGACATATAAAATGTTCCTATAAGGTCAACCTTACCATAAGTTACGGTAAGATTGAGCTTTGTGGGCTCCTCTATGATGTAAATCAGACATCTACCCTATCCATCAAATGCGTCACCCCAGTTAAGCCTGCCCAAAATCTAGCCTAATCCATGCCTTAGGCAGGCTACACTACAGGAAACAGCTAAGAGTCGATGTCTAACCATTAAAATCTTCTTGATTGTATATGCGACCCACCAAGATGTGGTTTAGACATCCAACCCATTCATTGTGTGTCCCACCTAGATGAGGGGTTTCACTAACTTTCAGGTCATTCCAAAACTCAGATGCACCCCACAAAGCGATTTTGGATGTTCATATGCCCGATTTTACACTATTCAAGACAATGTTTAGAGTATCGGTATCATCACATATATCGACTGAGGATACGGAAACGTGTATCAATATGACCAATACTCAGAAAAATATCACTGACAGAGGGAAACATTGGGAAAAAGTTGGGATTTTTCATTGAAACTTCATGAGATGTTAAGAGATATGTTTGCACATTTAGGAATCAAAATATTGCAAAAAATAATAATAAATAAATAAATAGACATAAATAAACTATACATAATAAGTTTCCACTTCATAGGGGCCTAAACCATGCACCCTCGGGAAAAAAAAAATAGTACAATTACAATCAAAATGCATTCATATCATTGAAGTACGATATAATGCTCATAATAAAATGTATGCAATACATCTGCAAACTAAAGAGAATGAAAAAGCATACCTTTGCCTCAAACCCACATACCTTAAAATTTATATATTTTTATTTTGGAAAAATGACAATTTGTAGCCAATTGCTTGATCGGCCAACAATTACGAGTATATAAATTTTTCGCATTAATTAACAGTGAAAAATATAATTTCAAATTAAATAGATTTTTTCTTTTTTAAATTAAAATTTTTTTTCTGAAAAGGAAATTTAAGGACAATAAATAGATCAGCCCTCACTGATGAAGATGTCAAATATGATATATACTCAATTTGAGGGGTAAGTTAGGGAATGGAAGAAGGAAAGGCGGTGGATTCTTTAATTCAGAAAGGAAGAAAGGGCCTAAATGAAGGAAATTAAGATTACTATACATTCTCAATTTGAGGGGTAAATTAGGGAAGGGAAGAAGGAAAGGCGGTGGATTCTTTAATTCGGAAAGGAAGAAAGGGCCAAAATGAAGGAAATTAAGATTACTCCAATATACCCTATTCACCCATTTAAGTGCTGATTTATTCACCACAAATCCATGTCAATTCCTGAGAATCATGCATAGGCATGGATTTCCATTGCAATCTATGCTAAGATTTGAAGGGAAAAAAATGAAATTTTTATGATCCTAAACATCTGATCAATAGCATGGAAAATTGACAGTCAAGATTGAGCAGAGAAACTAAGTAGGTCCAATCATCACTTGAAACATCTATTTGATTGATCCCACATTGTATTGCTTATGAATCCAAAGTAGCACTTTGGTTGAATGATTCTAAACATGCTATCTATGGCTCATAAAAAATGGACGATAATGACAAATTAGCCTTAGATGGTTAGGATCATCCGATAGGCATGAATCTTGCACCATGGCTTCCTCCCAATACAACGATTGAATAGACCATTGGGATTGGTGATTGGTCATCTCATGTGCTTTGGGGACATTGCTAACCTCTCCATCATCCCCCCACATTACATACCTTACACTATAGTAACAATGGTAACTATTACACATTATGGGGTCGTAACAACTATTATGGAAAATTGACCTATAGCGGTCCCATAATTGTCCATTACGAGGCTGAAATAGTTTTTTTCAAAAAAAAAAAAAAAAAAAAAAAGCCATACTGGCCGTTACTGCCCATACCGTAACAGTAACAAAGGTGTCCATTACAACCACCGTTGCCATTATGGAATACCTTGACATACACCCACACCCACGATCTATACCATATAAAATGCTAATGGTTTTGGACATTTTTGCCCCTGCAATTAGTCTTCACAATATCAGTTACGACTTAAGAGAGGGTAAGCTCATCATAAAATTGGACATTTTTGCCTCACAATTAGTCTACACAACATCATTTAAAACTTTAGATAGGGTAAATTCATTAGCACATAACAATTGAGATTTACCACACAAGGGACGGCTTAGATTCAACCTGCTTCCTTCACTTATTTCAACGCGTGTAACCCGACATGGACTTCTCCTTTTCTCTGCATGTAACCCACACGAAGAGGAGTCAACATGACATTGTGGGGTCCACCATGCTGTATATGTAAAATCCACTGTGTCCAACAAGTGAGAAGCAGTATTTGAACCACACAAACATAAGCCTGATTAAAAACTCACACGGACCATGCCAATGGGAACAATGCAAAATTGCCTCCTAAATTACTAAGTCCACATAGTTTGACCCACATGAGTTTTTTATCAAACTGATTTTTATATCTTCTCTTCATCCCAGTGAGGTAGACTTGATTAAGGGGTTTGCTTAAAGATACTGATGCGAACATCTATCCATTTGAAGTCTATTAGCAAAGAAAGCGCACGCCACAAGCATTTTCCTTATGGTTAGACGATCATTGAGGAGCACTGAAGCCCCTACACATGTGGTTTAACACATAGAAGGCCCCACATTGGGATGACACGTGTCGGATGAAGAAGACCTTCAGGCGCCCGACCGCTGCCTTCGAGCCCTCGAACATGGCCTGTCGAGCGCCCGAAATTCTCTAGACGTTTTCAGGCGCCCGACCGAGCGCCCAACCTTTTACGCAATTTCGTTTCAAGTTCCTTTTTTGTTTAATTTTTAGGGGTATTTTTGTATTTTCATGTTTTCTTATTGGTTATTTAAAAGGGCTCAGCCCTCAAAATGAGATTAGTTGTTGATTAATGAAAAAGACCAAACCTTTGGTTGCCCCTCTCTCTCTCTCTCTCTCTCTCTCTCTCTCTCTCTCTCTCATGGTGCTTCTTCTTCTTCCTTGATCTCCTTCTTCTCTTTTCTTCTTGTGCCCCTCCAACTTCTTCCAGGTAATCTATCTCCTTTACTATTATTCTTAATCCCTGTTTTATTTAATTCTCCATTACCAAAATCTGAGAATTGATTTAAACCCTAAATCCTCAAATTTTCACATCCCTAATCCGAGAAACCCTTTAATTCCTCGGACTAGTAATCCACATTGATCGATTGGGTTAAGACCATGCAAGATCGGGAGGTTCCATCCCTCGCCGGATCCAACCATAGCAATAATTGAATCTCATACTTCATGATTGTGATGAATGGCCCGCTTCATTGCATGTTTCCTTGTGATTTTCTTAGTTCATGATGGTTGATGCTAGATTTTATATTATTATTGTCTTTTATTTCCGCTGGATTATATGAGTTCATAAGCATGCATCATAATTAGGGCATCCTACGTCAAATTTGGTATCAGAGACAGATTTGCATGGTTTTGTCTAGATCGAGTTATCAAATTAAGGTTTTAATTTTTAGGTCTGTTTTAGGAAATTTCCAGATTTAGAAAGTTTACAATTTTAGAAACTTTCCAATTTTAAAAAGTTTCCTAATTTGGAGAATTTCCAAATTTAGAAAGTTTTCAATTTTAGAAAGTTTCCTAATTTGGAAAATTTTCAGATTTGAGTCGCATCATCTAGAATTAATTAGTGTCAGTTCATTATAGATTCAATTCATCGCATTCATATCGTGAGTCACCCAGTCCGTAGAGTCTCCCCGTAGTGAATGGAGTATAGGCATTTGAGATCTTTAGGGTCATTAAGTGTTATCGTGTGGCTGTCGAGACCCAATGAAAGGCCGAACTCCGATGAGTTGGCCTGCTTTAATGGTCATATGGACCCACAAACATTCCTTGATTGGCTTAACAATTTGGACTATTTTTTTTATTGGTATGATATATCGAATTACAGACGAGTGAGGTTTGCCAAGTGGAAATTGGAGGGCCAAGCCAAGTCGTTTTGGATAGATTTGGAGCGAACGAATTGATAGAGTTGGGAGAGCTCCGATCTCACAATGGGACGAGATGAAAGAGCATTTGAAATAAAAACATCTTACCATCTCTTATCGTCAAAAGCCCTTGGCTCAGAAGAGAGTTGCCCCACCTTCCCGTCCAAACACAGAACTAATATGGTCCCCTCCTTGTAAAGTGGTCCAACCCATCATTAAAGAAATCTCGACTTATGAACAATTTGAGTGTTTAACACCAATTATATTTCCTTGGAAGCGAGATAATACCTTGGTGAATGGCCAGTTGGAAGAATCTGAACATGATGTTTATAAAGTGGAAGAGTATGTGCCTAACGTCAATCCTGAGGAAAGGGAAGAAATTGAGGCATCGCTCATCATCGTTGAGGATAACAAAGTGTATGCTAGTGATGAAAAGGTCGAAGGAATTGAGACCGCACCACTTAAATGAATTTGAAAAGGAGACCAGTGAGGATATGATGGTAGACACCCACATAACTTGTGATATCTCACCAGATGATTTATTGGATAAATTTTCACCCAAATGGGACATTCAACACACAATCGATTTTGTCCCTAGATCAATCTTGTCAAGCTTTCCTCCATATCAGGTGAACCCCGCAGAAAATACAGAAATGCAACGTCAATTTGATAAGCTTCTCAAAAAAGAATTCAATAAAGAAAGTTTGAGTTGGAGTTTTATTTTGTGTGCTATGCCTGCCCTTTTCACATTAAAAAACAATGGCATATGGCGCACATGTGGGCATATCCTGGTCGTCCACAAAACCTCAGCCAAGTGTTACGCCACATTTCGACGTATTCACTTCATGGTGGATATGATGGCCAGAATCCCTATTCTGCATCTTAATGACATTTTGGACATAATGGCTGATGCCAAGATCTGCTCAAGACTTGGTACTAATAGTGTGTGTTCTCAAGTTTTGAGGTACCTGAACATCATCCTTGTTTATAATACTTATAATGAGGAATTATGTGTCACCCATGAGAAGCGTCCTTTTGTTTCAGTTTTCCAAGTTCTAGGTCATAAGATTGTTTCTTTCCATAGAATTGTTTACTTCCAGTTCGTTGATTTTTCAAAACGCCCTTTAGTGTCACCCATGTCTGTCATCCAAAGGTCTTCAGAGTTAGCCAATGCATTTACACAACACATTCATGAATTGCATATGCATATTAGGCGGCGGATCAATAAGAGCAATGATAGTTATAAATATTCAGCTGACACTCATCGTAGAACACAAGATTTTCAGGAGAAAGATTACGTACTGGTGAGGATAAGGCCAGAGCGGTTCTCACAGGGTTCCGCTAAGAAATTACAAGCCCGTAGTGCTGGACCATTCAAAATATTGCAAAGAATTGAGTCTAACGCGTATCGAATTGACTTTCCACCTGAAATGGGCATTAATCTAACATTTAATGTGGAGGATTTAGTCCGTTTCTCTAATCCTATCATTGATCCCTCGTCCCTTTCCTGGCCATTCTCTGATTTTGTTTCACAACCTACTCTACCCCTTCCCTCCAAGGTATCCCAAAACGGTTACGATACGGCCGTATCGGCCGATACGTAAAGGAAACGGTGGTGGCCGTTACGCGTTACGGGGTCATAACGGCCGTTACAGAAAAAACAGGCCGTAACGGCCCCGTAACGGTCATGTAACTGTTTTTTTCAGAAAATAAAAAGGGACCATATCGGCCGATACGGGGTCCGTAACGGCCGTTACGGCCAAGGTATCCCAAAACGGTTACGATACGGCCGTATCGGCCGATACGTAAAGGAAACGGTGGTGGCCGTTACGCGTTACGGGGTCGTAACGGCCGTAACGGCCGTTACAGAAAAAATAGACCGTAACGGCCCCGTAACGGCCGTTACGGGACCGTTACAGCCCTGTAACGGACCGTTACAGCCATGTAACTGTTTTCTTCAGAAAATAAAAAGGGGCCGTATCGGCCGATACGGGGTCCGTAACGGCCGTTACGGCCCGTATCGTAACGGTAACGGTGGTGGCCGTTACGGCCACCGTTACCGTTATGGAACACCTTGGTTACGGCCCGTATCGTAACGGTAACGGTGGTGGCCGTTACGGCCACCGTTACCGTTATGGAACACCTTGCTTCCCCCGCATATTGCTTGCAACGAGGAAATTGTTGACGAAGAGATAGTTTTCACGAGAGATGAAGGTTTCCAGAGATACCTTGTCAAATGGAAGAACAAACCACCGTCAGAATCTACATGGTTGACTGAAGAGGAGTTACAGAGCGTTGACCCAGATTTACTAGAGCGCCACGAGAGTTTTAACTCGTCGGAGTCGAGTTCTTCTCAGACGAGGAGAATGATGCGGACATCTATCCCTTCAAAGTCTATCAGCGAAGAAAGCGCACACCACAAGTATTTTCCTTGTGGTTAGACTATCATTGAGGAGCACTAAAGCCCCTACACATGTGGTTTGACACATAGAAGGCCCCACATTGGGATGACACGTGTAGGTGAAGAACTTCGGGCGCCCGACCGCTGCCTTCAGGCGCCCGAACATGGCCTGCCGAGTGCCCGAAATTCTTTGGACATTTTTGGACGTCTTCGAGCGCCCGATCGAGTGCCCAACCTTTTGCGCAATTTAGTTTCAAGTTCCTTTTTTGTTTAATTTTTAGGGATATTTTGGTATTTTTATATTTTCTTATTGGTTATTTAAAAGGGCTCAGCCCTAAAAACGAGATTAGTTGTTGATTAATGAAAAAGAGCAAAGCCTTTTGGTTGCCTCCCTCCTCTCTCTCTCTCTCTTGGTGCTTATTCTTCTTCCTTGATCCCCTTCTTCTCTTTTCTTCTTGTGCCCCTCCAACTTCTTCCAGGTAATCTATCTCCTTTACTATTATTCTTAATCCCTGTTTCGTTGAATTCTCCACGACCAAAATTTGAGAATTGATCTAAACCCTAAATCCTCAGATTTTCACATCTCTAATCCGAGAAACCCTTTGACTCCTCGGACTAGTGATCCCCATTGATCGATTGGGTTAAGACCATGCAAGATCGGGAGGTTCCATCCCTCGCCGGATCTAACCATAGCAATAATTGAATCTCATACTTCATGGTTGTAATGAATGGCCCGCTCCATTGCATGTTTCCTTGTGATTTTCTTAGTTCATGATGGTTGATGCTAGATTTTATATTATTATTGTCTTTTATTTCTACTGGATTATATGAGTTCATGAGCATGCATCATAATTAGGGCATCCTACGTCAGATACACCACATGGTGTCCCACACACAAACCTATGATTGGCATCCCACTCCCGCCGCTCCATGTGGGATGGCCCATTTGGTTTCCTCTTTGGCTTCGATTATTGGATGCCAGGTAGGGTCTTTTCCTTCTTCTTATTTGGGGCTTCCTTTATATATCAGGAAACCTCCTATTCATCTATAGGATAAGGTGATGGAAAGGATTCAAAGAAAACTGTCAAGGTGGAAGAGCTGTTATCTTTCACTAGGAGGGAAGCTTACTCTCATTAAATCAGCCTTCTCCAATATGCCACTCTATTACATGTCTCTATTCAAATGCCCATCTTCATTCATAACAAAATTGGAGAAGCTTAGGAATGATTTTTTGTGGAAAGGTTCAAATGAAGGTTTCAAGTTTCACCTCATGAAATGGGAAGACATTTGTAAGCCTATTAAAGGAGGAGATGGGATAAACAATCTACACACTATGAATCGTGCCCTTCTTGGGAAATGGTTACGGCAGTCGGGTACGGAAGAAGAGATCCTTTGGAGGGAAATCATAGCCTCCAAATATGGGCTACAACCAACGGGTTGGGGGGCTAAGGAATCATCCCTTTACGGGGCCTCACATATCTAGAAGATGACCATGTCGCTCAAGCCAAATTTCAAGAAAGGTATTTCCTTCACAATAGGTGATGGGGCTAGAGTTAGATTCTGGGAAGAAGAATGGCACGGCAATCTTTCCCTATCACAATTTTATCCCAATCTAGCTCGGTTAGCTCCTTTGAAAGACATTACGGTGGCAGTGTTATTCGAGTAGGAGCCTTGAAGTTTGTTGGTCTTCCCCTTGCAGAAGAGCCCTCACAAACTCAGAAGTGCAAGAGTTTTTGTCCCTTTTGGAGAGACTTAGATCCGCTTCTCCTCCTAGTGGAAAAGACGAAACAGTTTGGAAAGGTCATAGAACCGGGAAGTTTTTAGTTCGCTCCTATAATATGCTTTGATCTCCCTTGATGGAGGTGGTTGAAGACCACGTATGACATTCTAAAAATACGATATTCCCCCCAAAGTAGTGGCCTTGGTTGGTAGGAAGGAAGAAAGTATTAACGATTGACAAGACAATTAACAAAAAGGTCCATGGCCATCCCGAATAGGTGTTACCTCTGCAAGCAAGCAGTAGAGTCAATTGATCATCTATTCATGTTCAGCCCTTTTACAACCATAGTGTGGTATTATTTCTTATCCTCCTTCAATTCGTCATGGGCTACACCAAACAATGTTGACCTCCTTTGGGCATGGCATGGTAGGGGTTTGGGCAATAAAAAAGCATTTCGGCACATGACTCTCCTGACTATTTGGTGGGCGACGTGGACCGAGAGGAACAAGCAATGTTTCAATGATGTCTCTTCATTGACTGAGGCAGTGTTATCTCATTCTCACGTGAAGGATCCTCTTAGATTAGGGCTTTCTCCTGAATTATCGTGACTGATATATGCTCCTAGTTCCTCCTACCCATCTTTGTTTTCTTTTCTTTTTGGGGCTTCACTCCCCTTTTGTATTCTTTTCCCGTTGGTTGTTGCCTGCGGGCCTTTAATAAATTATTGTTACTCTTCAAAAAAAATGTGGCATGGCCCATTTGAGTTGTAGATCTAGCTGATTTTTTACATAAGGACCTAACATCAAATATAAAACCTAATGGAGTGGATTTTACATTTAAAACATTTAAAATATAAAACACACTGTGTAAAACGTAAAACAAGGACTCTCTCTCTCTCTGCACACATGCACACATTGTCTCGTCTAAACAAACACACCCAACCATCTCCCAATGGCCCAACTTGATGATTGATTTGGACTAAGGATGCCAAGGCTTTATCAAGATGGCCTCAACCTAATGACATATCTTATATCAAACCCCTTTTATATAATTTGAAATTTTTGGCAGAATTTACTACTCCAAGCTCTATCTGATGTAAAAACCCACTTTCTACATGATAAACACTATACAAGTTACCAAAGACAAAAGCTATTTACCTTAAGATTTTACCATTTACACCTTGTTTGGATAGAATGCACACATTGTCTCGTCTCAACAAACACACCCAACGATCTCCCAATGGCCCAACTTGATGATTGATTTGGCCTAAGGATGCCAAGGCTTTATCAAGATGGCCTCAACCTAATGACATATCTTATATCAAACACCTTTTATATAATTTGAAAATTTTGGCAGAATTTACTACTCCAAGCTCTATCTGATGTAAATACCCACTTTCCACATGGTAAACACTATACAAGTTACCAAAGACAAAAGCTATTAACCTTAACATTTTACCATTTACACCTTGTTTGGATAGAATGCAAACTGAGGAATGCAAAAACAAGATACTTGCACCTGTTTGGGAAGTAGTGGATGCTGCAGAAAAGTGCTTGCATTTGCTTTCTTCTACTCAACAACGAGCTTCTTTTCAAAATGTCAAATGGAGGGAAAAGAGTTTTCATTTCATGTTACATTTTAAACTACAAATTTGGAGGGAAAAAGGTTTCCCCATGTACAATTGCAATTCAAACAGTTAGATATGGAAAGGAAAAGTATTTTGAAAGACTTTTCTTTAGCGAAACAACTGGGGTGCAAAGGGTTTGCTTCCCTGGCGCTGATGTCAGTTTACCTCCCGCTTATGTCAGTTTTTGTTTTCCCTTGCATTCCCCTATTTTACCTTCAATCCAAAGAGGCTCTTAAAGGCAAACCTGACAGAATGTAAATAGTTTACCTATGAAACTATTTATAGGTGTGAAGTGTTTACAACCTACAATTTTATGAGCATTCAAAGCAACCCTAGCGCAATTGCAACCCACAACATGCTACCACCAACACAAAGTTGAAAATGTAGGCCTTACCATGAAGTTTACCTGGGGAAGAAAATTAGACTTATCCAAGCATCAGTCTGTCCCACACCTGCATGTTGGGTCGGATCACCAACCACCCGGCCACCCTCTGATTTCGATGGTGTGGGCTGGCTGATGAGTGGATCAGCCTGATTTTAACAGCTTGGATGTCCTAAACACTCAACACATTAGCAGGAAAAATTAAAAGGTGGAGCATGCTAACTTAGCATCCAATGGTTGTATGTGATCGCTGCTCTTAACTTCAGCAGAAGCCAGTCCATCTAATAACAACCAACCCCAAATCGCAATTCAATACATACCCAAATTGGATTTGAAAACAATGGAGATTTCAGTTTGGGAATTTAGTGACTCATTGAAATGAATGCAGTTGATCTCTGTCCTCACTCTGTTCATTTCAATTATTGAGATCCAATTCAATCGAGCATCCCATCGCAACCTAATAAAAGACTATTGAATTTCATAAGAGGAAAAACAAAACCCATCTCAGGTATCAATCAAAACCTACAAATACAAACCTCCCAAAAAAAATCCTACTTTCATTTCGTGAATTAAATTGCATTTTCAGGGAAGAAAACCCAAATGGAAAATGAAAAACTACCTTAGATTGGATGAAAAGGAAAGGAGATAATGGGATTGGATTGCTTCCATTTTCTCTCTCTCTTCCTTCTATTCAGCTGCAGATTTCAGAGAGAGGCTTTCGCCTGCCTTATCTGCTTTGGTATAAACCCTCTTAAAAATCCCAGCGCACGTTAGTAAGTGGGATTATATGGTCCTCGGCATATGGTCCTCGGCCCGGGGCTCTTGCGCAGGATAATCGGTTTTATTGGTGCGCTGGATATGCTGGTGTGGGAGACTTTTGGGGAATGGTCCATCCACCGGGGCAAGCAACAGATTAACGGCCTGGATTAATTAACTGTGGCCACCATTTGTCAGAAGGGAGAACCGAGATTTTGAAGAAAGTCTGTAATTCCTCGCAGGTTAGACATTTGTTCTCACAGAAATGCTAAATGGACTTGAGGGAGTACACTACGTTTACACTCGCCTCCCACATGTGGAAATTTGGTATGTTCGTGTAAGATCCAAGCCGATCATAATGTGGACCCAACCTATGTTGAATTTGGACTGTCCTTTTTTTTTTTTTTTTGGCGAATGGAACACCTTTTGATCGGAACAAATTGATTTTCTTACCGAACGTTTTAATTAGCTCGGCCCATCTGATGATAGTTTTGGATCTCGCATATGTATGCCACATTGGATCTTGAGTGGGGCATATGCGGAGGTGTAGTCCCTCGAGTTCATGCATAAGGACATATTTTTCTTGCAAGGCCACACCAACTAGTTTGATCGTTAGGAATGACTTGGATGGACTCATTAAAACTTTTTTCGAATATAAAGTTTTTTGAGTATATATATATATATATATATATATATATATATATATATATATATATATATATATATATGGGAAATGGTTCTATGAGGTCGACCTCATGGGAAGTTCCCATGAGGTCGAGCTGTGTGGGCCCCACTGTGATGTGGATAGGACATCTGACCCATCAGTTAGATGCACCATTGCATGGTCAGCCAAGGGCTTACAAATCAGGTCAATTAATGAATTAGGTGGGCCACACCATATACAACAGTTGAGAGGGGTTATTCACCCACTAAAACATTCATGATAGATTATTGGACCCACTAAGATGTGGTTGACAAATCCAGCACATCCATTGTATGCGTCCCAATTGGATGGGGGGTTAGACCAAGTTTCAGCTGCATCCAAAACTCAGGTGGGCCCTACCAAGTGTTTTTAGACGTTTTAGGCGTATCTTCACATGGTTTTAGATGGTATGGCCCACCTGAGTTCCGTATACGGTTCATTTTTAGGATATCACATCACCTAAAGGGGACCCATCAAATGCACGGTGTTGATGCCCAATCCACATCACAGTGGGGCCCACACAGCTCGACCTCATGGAAACTTCCCATGAGGTCGACCTCATAGTACCATTTCCCTGTGTGTGTGTGTGTGTGTGTGTGTGTGTGTGTGTGTGTGTATATATATAGAGATAGAGAGAGAGAGAGAGAGAGTGGTTATTATTCTCCTCATTGTTTCTTGTGGTGGGGTCCTCAAAATACTTTGTACAAATGGATGGACAGAAAGGATAAAACAAATACATTATGTGGGACCCATAGAGCTTTGACACCAGCTTGTTGGCTGGTGTTCACATCGGCGGATTGGGTACTATTAGTCTACCTCTACCAGGACCTATCTAGAGATGGACGGTCCTATCAGTGCTCTGTGAGGCCCACAATGATATATTTTCTTATCCATGTTGTCCATCTATTTTTTTAAAGATCGTTTATAACATTATCCAAAAAATGAAGTGGAACAAAGACTTGAGACCACAACACAAGAAACAGTAGTGATGTTAACTTTTTTATGTTATAATTTTTTATTTAGTTAATTAAAAACTTTAAACTTTAGGATTTTTCATTTGTGATGTCTAATTTGTGAACAAATCAATATTCACTATTCACATTAGTAGAAAAAATATTTACAAGTGAAATAAATATACCTTTTTTTAGTTTCCTCTAATGTCTCAATTGAAATTCTGATATGTGTCACCTACAACACAAATAAACAGATATAAAACTTGACAAGGGTAAGTTGAATGTTCTAAACTAATATTATTTTCGTATACTTAGAACGATTAACCATTCACATTAGGTAAAAATAAAATTTCGTTAGTGTTTACCTAGTGGTCCTAGGCATGCTTTTGTTCTTGATTTTGAGCTAATCATGGCCAAGCTTGCTTTGGTCAGGCCAACCTATTGACATTCCTAAATTTAAGTAGTGTAATAAAAATTTGTGTGATCTATTTACAGAGAGTTACAGCATACATTAGGTGTGAATGAGTCATGGGAGAGTTTAGTTAGACAATAACACGTGTACCTAGATGAAGGGATATGATTTATTAAAAACTAGTGGGAGGAAAGTAGAGGCAACTCGATCCACGTGAAGGAAAGTAGAGTTTAGTCCAATTTGAATTTTACGCTCGGATTCCCACTTCATTTGACTGTGGGATTGAGATTGGCACACATGGATCGAGTTTAGTTAGAATGCAAGAGGTATTTAAATCACACTTGCCTCAAATTAAACCGTCCAAGTCATGTGTACCATCTAGATTCACGGATACGGCCACAAAAATTCATGGAATGCATGTGATTTGGTGGACATCTTATAAAGAGTGCTAAAAATACGAAATATTTAATGGTCCAAATTCAAGTATTAAAGATCCACTAACCTGAGGTTAGGATCTTCAACTAATCTGATTTTAGGGTTGTGCCCTATCTATAGTGGGACCCACAATTCAGGTAATTTAGTTAGAAATACATGAATGCCTCGTGCACATTTTCTTTGTGCATGCATATGGAGCATCGCTTTTTGCCAGAGAGTTATAACAATATAACTCTTTTTTTTCTACACACCCACCCACACCACATGGGCACCCCTTGTATTAAGTGTGACTAATATCTCCGAGTTTTTTAAGATCTTGTGATATTTTTCACAACTGAATGATGTTACCGTGATATTTTCAAAATATCGGCACTTTTCATTTTTCACAAAATTATTTTAAAATTAATAATAATTATTGGCACTATAAATTACATGAAAGTGTGAGAAAAGAAATACTATTTCTCATGTTGGTATATCAACAACATTTTCTCAAAAAAATTACTATTTGTTTTCTAATCATATGTTTGGCAAAATAAAATTCTCTAGAAAAAAATTTGTTTCAGCTTCCAGTCTCAAAGTATTTAGGATAAATGCTAGCCCCACTTTAATGGCACTTGATCAACAGTATAGATGGAATATCTGGACATCTGTGTACAAACCTGTATTCTTCCCGTACGTGAACATAATTTCTTATGAACTGGCCCTTTCAGGTTTTGAATCAACTCAATTTCTTGTCCCAATGCCTAACATTAAGGGATGATCCTGATGGACGGAGTGGATTTGACATAGAGAACATGATATGGCTATGCGAAGCTCACTTAATAAAAATTACCTAGACCCCTATACTTCTAGAAATCAAGGAACCTGAAGAGTTATTTCAATGAGAGTGGATTACGTGCAGCCCCGGCCAAGACAGCTAGGCCCTTACCAGTGGGGTCCACCCTATTGTATGTATTTTATATCCACACCGTCCATCCGATTTGCCATTTTACTTTAGGGCATGAGTGTAAAAATGAAGTAGATCCAAAACTCAGGTGAACCATACCATAGGAAACAGTGGTGAATGACCATTAAAAACTTCTTGGACGAAGCTGTTATTGTTTTCTTCCCTTCATCTAGGTTTGTTTGACCTTAACAATAGGTTAGAGGACAAATAAACATTATGGAAACATTACAGTGGGCCTTAGGAAGTTTTTAATAATGAGGAGTTCAATCACCATTGTTTCCCATAGTATGTCCGCCTGGGATTTGGGTGGGTTCGTTTTTGTGCCCATGATCTAAACTGATCTAGGAAAATAGATAGATGGCGTGGATGTAAAATACATACATTAAGGTAGGCTGAATGGTAAGGGCCATACGGTCTTGGGTGAGGCCAGAGCCGCACCTAATTGGCTCCCTATATTTCAGCCCGGTAACGCAGTGACCCTTTCATTATGGTAAGTTCTATAAAAGATCTATGGGTCCCACCCTAATATATGTGTTTTATCCAAGCCATCCATCCATTTTTCCAGCTCATTTTAGGGCATTAGTATATCCACATCTCAGGTGGACCATACTAGGGTAAACAGTGGTGGTTGAACATCCACCATTAAGAACTTTCTAAGGCCCACTGTAATATGCAGTTGCCATCCAACTTATTGATTAAGTTACACATACCTATGAGAAGGGAGAACAGAGATGTAAGCTTGATCCAAAACTTCCGTGGCCCGAAGAAGTTTTTAATGGTGGGCATTCAAGCTCCACTGTTTCCTATGGTGTGGTCCACTTGTAATTTGGATATGCTTCATTTTAGGGTTTGCACACTAAAATAAAATGGAAGAATGGATGGATATAGTACATACATCAAAGTATGGATATAGTACATACATCAAGGTGGGCCATGGTAAGGGCTATACCATCTTGCGCGATGCCAAGCCGCACCACTCAAGAAAACGTAGGAAAGGAAACCCAATTTCTTAAGGGCTTGGGTGAGAAAATAAAAAGGCATTTTTCATGGAAAATTGGCTGCGTGGAAATTAAATTTCCCTCCCTTTCTTATGATTTTGGTATTTACGAACAACGGAAAAATAGTTTCTCGGGAAACCCCGTTTCCTTTCCCACCATTTCATTGAATCCAAACAAGCCCTATATACTTGCCAGTAAAATGGGCATTTATATTATTTAAAAACATGTACATGTGTACTGTAACGCCCTGGTTTTTGTAAACCGAGTTTTAGACCCGTGTTTAAAAAACTTAAGTGTTAACATATGAAGATGGTCCACCTTTCAGTAACTATTTTTTTTTGTATGAGTATATGTGAACGCTAGAAATTAGCGCCCACACTCTAAGTTTTGCTTTTGTGATGGTTGGAGGGCATGATTTGGATATAGTAGACTTGAAGTCGCCACTAACCACTTTACTTAAAATCCCACAGTCGGCTAGAACTTGTAGAATCTATGAAAATTAGAGAATCTGAAAACTCTCTTGCTTAAAGTTGACTCCTGATCTGGACCTGGGATTCCGAGAAAGGGACCTCAGTTACAGAAAGGGAAGGTGTTAGGCACCCCCTCTGCCCGTATGAGTGTACATAGGGCTGAAAGTTGGGCAGGTTCAACCCGACCGACCCGTGACCGACCCGACATTGGGTTGAGTTTGGGCAGGAAGTATCAGATCTGATCCCAAGCTTGGGCTATGCAAACACCAACCCGATAAAGCTTGAGTTGAGGTCTCAGGTTGCCCAACCCAACCCAAACTCGATGTATATATAAGTTACTTAGAATTTTATTATACTTTAGTTAAGTAAACTTATTAGCTTATATTACTTTAGTAAGAAAACTTTTAATGTTCGAAACTTGATATGCTTGAATTTGATATGCTTGAGTGTTAAAGGAGTAGTTATCCTATATTTTAGCTTATTTGTTTAGAAAAAGTGAAGTTCTTTACAATAAATAACTACATATATAATTAATAAAGTCATGGGTATAAAAATATAAGACGTGTATTGAAACATAATAAACTAATGTAAGAACAAAAATATTAACATGTATCAACCCGACCAACTCGACTAAACCCGCTTGGGTTGGGCTTGGGATGAGAATTCCCAACCCGAGGTTGGGTTGGGTTGGGTTAGGGTTGAGGTATAAGAACCTTGGGTTGGGTTAGGGTTGAGCACCAACCCGACCCGACCCGCTCGACTTTCAGCCTTAAGTGTACAGTCTCTACTTTGTGTAGGGCTCTCAATGGGTCGGATCTGGATCGGATCCAGTTGGATCTGGCTCCAAGTCAGTATATTTATAGATGGATTCAGATCAAATTCAGATCCAACTCGGATCCAAAAGGTGATATCCATATCCGATCCATTTATAAATTGTTAGATCCATTTCCGATCTAAAATCCATATAACCATCGGATTCGGGTTGAAGCTAGGTCCGAATCCACCCCAATTACAAATCTAAAAAATATATAATATAATATATTTAATTTAGTAGAAAAATGATGCAAATCCCACTATTTACTGTGGTATGGTCGACTTAAGAGTGGCATGTCTCAATTTTGAGACATGGCCTAAAATAATCTAGAAAACGGATGGGTAAGCATGAATAGAACATATGCGGTAAGGTGACAATGAGTCGGATCTTAATCGGATTCAGATCGAACTCGGATATGTTCCTGTGAATCCAAATCCGGTCCATTTAAGTAATTGAACCTATTTTAAGATCCAAATCCAGTCCATTGAACTAATCGAACCTATTTTAAGATCCAAATCCGCAGGTAGACTTGGATTTCTGATGTGTTAGAGTCCGGAATTTCAGCAAGCCACAGAGCATACGTCCAGAGAATGTCTAGAAAAGAAAATGGGTTAACAGGAGATATAATGATATCAGATGATATGCAAGAGGGCTAGGCTACCATGAGTTTCTGATGTGACAAGATCTAGAGTTCTAGCAAGTCACAGAGCATACATTCAATGGCAATCTAGAGAAGCAGGGGGTTGAGAAGGGAAGTGATGATGCGATTGATGAAGTATGAATGCTAGTGATGCTTAGCACGTTCTTTGGCTTGCACTCAAAATGGCTAGGAGGTTTGAGTGTCCCATGGCTTGGAAGGGTTGACCCAAGTGGGCTAGATGGCTAAGAGAGAGCTTAGAGGAGGCTAAAGGGTCTGACAATGATAAAGCTTTAAAAGCTCAAACTCACCTTTCACTCTTAGTTTCCTTCACACTCTCACTCTCCTTCTCTTCTTCCTTGACACTCTTCTTCCATGTTGGTGTCCTGAAATGAAGAGAGGAGAGGGGATATTTATAGCTCATTTCCTGGTTTTCTTGTAATTTAAGGGACTATGGAGGGTAAAAATTTAGTATTAACTTGTGATTGGTTGAGAGAAAGGGGATGCCACATGTCACATCGTCATTGGCTTTGGGAGTGGTAGAGATTGTAATTAAGAAGAAATTAAAGGGAATTTTGTAAGGAAATTTGTCTTTTGGATGTGTTCTCCCTTGGATAAACCTCCCCTTAATGCACCTCTTGGGTTTGGCTTAGCTTTTGATTTGGCTTGACTAATGGCTTGGGTAGTGGCTTGGGTATGGCTAAAGCTTGCGAATGACTTAAGTAATGGCTAAGACTTGGGTAGTGGCTTCGTTTAGGTAATGGCTTATGGTTTGGCTAATGGTTAAGGTATGGCTAAGGGTTAGGGAATAACTTGGTTGTGGTTTAGGGTTTAGGTGCGGTTCAAGCCTTATCAAGTTGTTAGCCTGAGTGGGGTGTCTACAGTATCGCAACGGAAGTAAATCAATACATGAATAAAAGAACATCCAACATACACAAACAAATTATCCAAGTGGCACCCATAGAGCTTATATAAACTAAATGTCTCTAGTTTGAACAAAATGCATAAATGAAATTAGACAACGCCGAAAGGAAACTAAAATGATGTTAGACTTGAACTACGAAATCCATCCAGCTTCTCATCCATGCCTTCAAGTACCTGTTTCTCATATACAACACCTGCACCAACTGGTATGATTTAACGACATTAATCACTATCATAGTAAGGTAAAAAACCCTCCAAGATTACAATGAATTATAATAGTTAAGTAAAGATCAGCTAAAGATAACATATCATATAATAAGGAAGTTATAGAATTCTAAGAGAGAACATTTAACGCAATCAAATGAAGTTTTTCATCTATGTCATAAACAACACAACAAGTTAAAATATTCAATCCACACATTGTAACATTAATTTTGTTTAAATGCATCAATGCATGTACATGTTCATTGACTGGGGACGCACATCCAGTCGAACCGAGAAATAGGCCTTTCAAATAGTTAACTCATTCCAATGTAAGAAGGGTTGTTCGAATAGTACTCTTGTCTTTCAAGGAGTCGACCAGGCATCTGGCACGCCCGTATGCAAATGGGTCATTTAAACAGTAATCTGATTTTTTAAATAGTTGACCAGGCATCCGTTAACGCCCGTATGCCATGTATGCATTATTAGTCAGCCTTTATTAGTCTGCCTTACAAACAGATAATTAAATACTCACGATCATTATGGGGGGTGCACGCAACCCAACATAGGCCGATAGCTCGGGTATAGTGTCCCATACCACCATCCCCAACTCATGAAATATAAACAAAAATTCTAACTGAAGAATAGAGATGAAATAAATTCCAAGTGTTTCTTTTTCATATATCACTTTAACTAATGATACAAAATAATCCACAAATAGCACTCACTATATTGTGTTCAAACAATGTTCCACATAAAGAATTTTTCCAAAGCCAATTAGGCTATAGTCCAATCAATGGTACAATTCAATACAGATCATCCAAAAGCCATGTACGCAAAAGAATTTTCTAAAAATGGTGATTTTATAATAAAATGAAGTTCAACCAGTTGATAAAAGGGCCGCGTGATGTTTGTGAGAAATCCACTCTGTCCTGTCCGTTTTGAGAGCTCATTTGGACCTGCAATCGAAAATGAGTCGGATCCAAGACTCAAGTGGGATGCACTAAAGAAAAAGGTAGGTAGGGAAATTCCTACTGTTGAAACCTCCATGGGTCCACAATGATGTTTATATGCCCTCTGTTGAAAACACAAATATTAGCCTGATTCGAAACTTCTGGCCCCAAGAATATTTCAACGTGGACATTCAATCCCCACATTTTCAGCCCAGTTGAGTCTTGGATCGAGCTCTTTTTTGGTCGCATGTCCTAAAATGAGCTCTGAAATTGGTTGAACGGGGTAGATTTCTTAAACATCACGATGGGCCCACCTAGGTTCCCAGCATAGGAAGGAAATTCGGGTCTCTTTATTTTTCTATTTTTATTATATATGTATTTTTTTATATGGTTTTGTGGACCCCACTTATGATTCCGTGAGACATCCAAGCCGTCAATCTGATCCCGCAGGTATTTTCATGAAGTGGGCTAAAAAATGAGACAGATCTAACATGGCATGTCCCGCAAAAGTGGGTAGAGAGAGGATGCAGATTTCGTAGAATGTCTTTCGCAGGAAGTAACTTAGGTGGGGCAACAGTGATGTTTGTGAGGAATACACCCGGTCCATTCGTTGAAAACGTGAGTATTGAACGTACACAGTTGAAATATTCATGGCCCACAGAAGTTTTGAATCAGGCTAATATTTTTGTTCTCAGTACATCCCGTATGGCTGGCATGTAAACATTACTGTGGATCCTAAGAAGGTTTCAGCTATAGGAATTTCCCTACCCACCTTTTCCTCTAGTGCGGCACACTTGAGTCTTGGATCCGGCTCTTTTTTTGCCGTACTTCCTAAAATGATTTTTAGAAATGGATGGATAAGATTAATTTCTCACAAACATCACAGTGGCCCAGCTAAGTTCCCGGCGCAGGAACTTTCTAGAGAAACGACTACGCTTCCTTCCTTATTGGTAGCGGATATGCTAGTCCTGGACTAGCACAGGGGGATGGTTTCAAAATTCTGTGAGCCTCACCATGATGTATTTGTATTTGTTTTATCCATGCTGTACATCTATTTTTTCATTTTATTTTAAGGCACAAGCCAAAAAAAAAAAAATGAAAAGATTAAAAATATATCCTTATTTTGGGATGGATGGAGTGGATGTCACACAAACATTCAAATGAAAAGATTAAAAATATCAGTCATGTCCAAAGTTATGTTAGCACAAATCATAAGATCAATGGTCTGGATTGAATAATCATGGACATCGACTGTTCAAAATATTCCCACTGTTTTATGTGGTCTGGTTCACTTGAGCTTTAGATTGCATATTGTCGGGTTCATGCCGTATAATGAGCTGGAAAGACTCGATGGATGGACAACTGAGTGTTGGACAAAAGCAGATGGCCAGGCTCCCAAAATTCTTGATGCCACGTGTCATACCACTAATATATACGGGTCTGGGTCTTAGCTGGATCTGGGTCCGCCTGAGATGGACCCAATTTACTAATTGGCCCTAAAGGTAATGTACGGACCAGCACAATTAGTAATTTATCCTGTAATTTCAGGCCCATAGATGCCCATTTAAACCATAAATGGGCCCAAGCTAGGGCCCATTTCCAAATTGAAGAAAATAAGCTGGTCATGGTCTATGTCTAGTTGTGGGGCCCACATATCAAATGCTACTGACAAACATATTTGCTACATTGATGGTGGAATGAGTAACCTCTTCAGCACTTGTGGCAGAATTATGTTCGTGTGCAAGATCCAGGCCGTTCATCAGGTGGATACCCGCCAGCATGATGCTGCATTTAAAAACTCATGCTGATCTAGTTATCACATGGGGCACCTGTGCCGCCTGTTGAATTTGAATGCTTGGTCTATTTCTCCCTTTAACTGGTCGTTTATTCTGCAAACGTGTGACCCACCTGATAATCATATTACACACCCCATATGGACAATGTGTCTGATAAGTGAATAGGATCCTCCGAGTATGTGATGTTTTGGCACGTGTGAGATCAGTTAGGTCGTGACTAGTGCTGCACACGAGTCGAGTCCAGTAGAGCTTTGCCATGCTCGTTGCTCAGGTCGAACCACCCAGCCCCTGCTTGGCATTCAACTGGATTCGGTGAGTCGAGCATAGAGCTGCTCGATTAATAGATAGAGTGAGTTCAAGTTCGAGCCAAGTTCGAGTTTTCAAGCCAAATCTGAGTTCAAGTCTTTCGAGTCCGAGTTTGAGTCTTTCAAGCTGAGTTCAAGCCAATTTTTTGAGCTGGATTATATATATATATATATATATATATATATATATATATATATATATATATATATATATACACACCAACTCGGGACTGCTGGACAACACCCAGCCTGTCGCCCAAAAAAACAGCACAAATGTAAGGGCTTAAGGGGTAGGTCAGGCCAGTGGGCGAGTGGATAGAGGGCGGACAACAGGTCAGCGTCTCAGCGACCGAGCAGCGTAGGTAGGGGTGTAGGTGTGCAAGCAACTTGGAGGTGGCTAGCCGTCAAGCTAAAAGAGAGAGGGAGGGATTAGGGCTAGTGTGGCCAGCTGTCAAGCTTAAAGCGAGAGTGAGGGAGGGTTAGGGTTAGGGTTAGGGAGAGGGGAGAGGGGGGTGCTCAAGCGGGTAGATTAGAAATTATAAGATTATGATTTATTTATTTATTTATTTATACTCCGAGTCAACAAGTCAAGTTGAGCCGAGTCAAATCGAGCCGGTTTCGAGCTAATGTTCGAGTCGAGCTGAGTTGAGTGTGGCCCTGGTCGGTGCTCGACTCGAATTCATTCGAGCACTTAAAAATTGGCTCGACTCAGCCCAAACTCACTTCTGATTTGAGCCAAGTCGAACATTTTCGAGCTTACTCGAGTCGTGACCAACTGTCTTAGGAGTAAAACATATATGGAACAAAGACAAAAAGTGCTAATAGCTTCTCATGTAGGATGTCGAATAGATACATTCTTAGCATGATTGAACCAAAAGAATGCTAAAGAATCCAGTCCTAATCTATATAAGACATGGCGTAACTAGATCCAGGCGCATTCAATTTGAAGAAATTCATTCCCAATAGGTCACAAGACGCACGGCTTATCGATCTTTATCTAGTGGGCAATCCGGAGCCACATAATGAGTCTCTGTCCTTTTGTTTCACAAGAAAATGTACCATTTCCATTCAAATAAAAAAATTTAGGAAAAAAAATATTATTTTTAGTAAAGAAATTTGACAAAAAAGTACCTCATTAATTCATTATGTACATTCAAGTACCTTTTTAGAAAAGGTTTTCATTAAAATACATCATTATTTGAGTTATTGTCAAAGGTTACCTTCCTTTTTCTTTTTCAACTTCGGGCATAATTTTTATAAAAGACAAAAATGGCCACCTATTAATGAAGATGGGTAAGAAAATTGAAAAGGTTACTTGATCTAATTATCATAATGAGCTATAATTCTAGAAAAATGAAAAAATCCTAGAATTTTTCTCCATGCACATTCCATAACGAACGTGGTTACCGGTGGGTGGTATGTGGGTCCTATCATGCATGTGTTTTATCCACTCTGTCCATCTATTTTTTGAGATCATTTTAGGACATGAGCCTAAAAATGAAGTATGTACAAATCTTAGGTGGACCACACCATAGGAAACAATGGTTGATTAAATGCCCACCATTAAAAACTAACTAGGGCTCATCGTCATGTTTATTTTCCATCCAACATGTTCATCAGGCCACACAGACTTGAATGAAGGAAAAATACAAATATTAGGTTAATCTAGCACATCACTGGCTCCCAAGTAGTTTTTAATGGAGGGAGTTGAATCACCATTGTTTCTTATGATGAGGTCCAACTAAGATTTGGATCTACGTCATTTTCACTCATGCCATAAGATGATATGGAAAGATGAATGGATGGCATGGATAAAATGTATGCATCATCGTGGGGCTCATGGAGCAACACATCCAAGTTAAATGCTTGTTGAAGGTCAGAGGTTTCCAAATTAAGTACGCTGGCTAAGCCTCACCAAAATGACGCGAACTTCGAATTCTTGTGAAATAGGAAGTGCACTCAAAAACTTAGGTGCAGCCCACAATGATGCTTGTGAGAAATTCACTCTGTCCATCCGTTTTGCATGCTCATTTCAGGACATGTAACAAAAAATGAAAAGGATCCAAAACTGAAGTGGCACGTGCAGGAGGGAACAGTAAGAATTCAATATATATATATATATATATATATATATATATATATATATATATATATATATATATATAAAGAGAGAGAGAGAGACAGAGAGAGAGAGAGAGAGAGAGAGTATTTTTACTTCATCCCTATGGGAATGATCATATAAACGGTTTGGATGGCATATGAACATCAAGATGGAGCCCAAGAAGGTTTCAACCATAGACATTTCTTTCCCCAATTCCCCCCTCGTGTGACCCATTTGAGTTTTGAATGTGCCTCATTTTTTTGTCGCATGTGCTAGAATGAGCTCACAAAACAGATAGTCGAAGTGGATTTCTAACAAACATCATGGTGGGCCCCACCTAGCATCCCAACGCATGAACTTGCCACAAGAGCAGGCGTGGAAGCAGATTGCGTCCTCACCCCTCTTGGATGGCAATCAGTCCGGGCAAGGGTTCTGTGGGGCCCATGGTGATTTATGGGTTTATCCACACCATTCATCCATTTTTCACATCAATTTAGGGTTTTATCCCAAATTTGAGGTAGATCCCACGCACAAATGGACTACAGCACTGGAAGAAGCGATGATAATGATGCCTATCTTCGAGGCCTTAGTAGGGTCCACCATGTTTTTTTATTGGCCACCCAACTTGTTAATGAAATCACAGACTAGGATGAAAGCTAAGCACAAATTTTAGCTCAATCCAAGACTCCCATGGCTTCCAAGAATTTTTTAATGGTGGCAATTCAATCCCTACTTTGTGGTCTACTTGAGGGATGGATCTGTCTGGTTTTTTGGATCATATTTTAGTCCTAAAATGATCGAAAAATTAGATGAAAGTGTGGACAAAACTCATACACCGTGAAAAACAAGATTGATTGACACATGGGGGGGGGTTAACTTGAAATGTGGTTTGTATATGATGCTCTATGGGCCCCACCATGATGTATATGTTTTATCATGCTGACCATTCATTTTTCGAGATCCTCTTATGGCATGAGCCAAAAATGATGCAGATCCAAATCTCAGGTAGACAGCATGATAAAATATAATGGTGATTCAACACCCACCATTAACACCTTCTCTGGCGGCCACAGAAGTTTTGGATGAGCTGTACCTATGTTTTCCCTTCATCCAGGTATGTGTGACCTACTCAACATGTTGGATGGAAAATAAACATGATGGTGGGCCGATTTAGTTTTTAATGGTGGGTATTCAATCACAACTGTTTCCTATGGTGTGGTGCACCTGATATCTATACCTGTCCCGTTTTTAGGCTAACGCCTTAAAATGATATCGAATAATGGATGGATGACATGGACGAAACACATACATCATGATGAGACTTGACCTAACACCCAGCGGCAGCTACGTTGCAATGTATAGATTGAGAAACCTTTGCAATTTTCTAATGCATCTTCAGTAATAAGCGAGCATTTTTGTCATCTGAGAAAAAAAAATGAAGTTATAGAAAAATTTATGTAAGTATCTTTTGACAATAACTCAGTTAATGATGTATCTCAAATGATTTTTTTTCTAGAAAGGTACTTAGATATAAATACCAAATTAATGAGGCATTATTTTGTAAAATTTCCTTTTATTAATTATAGTAAAATGCCGTTTGGTAAACTGAAAATAAGGTCTGAAAATTAATTTAAGTGCTGCAAACTTAAAAGTGCTGAATTTTAGTACTTATAAGTATTGAGAAAGTTGTTTGGTAATTTATCTGAAAAAAAGTCTTAATATCTGAAATAAGCACTTTTTTCACAAAAGCTTATTTGGTAATCATAAATTAGAACTGTTTGAAAATTGGCAATTTGTCATAGTTGCCCATACAGTCAATTTCTATCTTTTGTAGAGTACGAGTGAAACTTGCTATTGTCATGTCTTCAAATTTGGCAAACCTATGCCTAATCTAATAAAAATTTAATATTTCCCCTGTTAAATAAAGCCGAGTAGATAAAATTAAACACCCATCTTTAAAAACCTTTTAGGACCCACTATTATACTTATTTAACATCCAAGCTGTTGGGCCCACCTTGACATGTAGTATATCCATGCCACCCATCAGTTTTCCCAGCTCATTTTAGGGCATGGTAGCAAAAATGAAGTAGACCTAAAATTTAAGTTGACCGTACCAAAGAAAATGATGGTCATTGAACATCCACCAATAAACCCTTCCTAAGCCCATCTTAATGTGTATTTGCCATCCAACTTATTGATAAGGTTACGTAGACTTGGATGAAGGGAAAACACAAAGATCAGCATGATCCAAAACTTTCGTGGCCCTCGAGAAGTTTTTAATGGTGGCATTCAATCCCTACTATGTGGTCCATTGGAGATTTGGATCTGCTTTATTTTTGGGACCATAAAATAAAATGATTTAGAAAACTGATGGACCACATGGATATACAACACATACATCAAGGTTAGTACCAAGGTTAGGTGCCACGGTCAGGGTAACACTCGCTAACATCCACTGGGTAACACCTAATCCGTGGATTTTCTGTTAAAAATGAGTCGGATACAAAATAAATAAATAAATAAATAAATAAATAATCATCGACAAATTAGGAAAAGAAATGCTACCATTGAAATTGTCCCATGCTCCACCTTTATGTTTATATGCTATCCAAATCGTTTGCAAGGTCATTTTCACCGGATGAAGTGAAAAAACTAAAAACTTAGCCTGATACAAAACTTTCGTGGCCCTACAAATGTTACAATAGTGGTTGTTGAATACCCCTGTTTCCTCTCGTGTGGTCGACTTAAGTTTTTCATCTACTTTATTTTTTAATGCAAGTCCTAAAATGATCTCGCAAAATGGATGGACATGGTGGATTTCTCACAAACATCACGGTGGGCCCACCTAGCATCCCAGCGCAAGAACTACCTACAAAGGCTTTCACAGCAAGTCCCGTCCTAATCTGCTTCTTTGTCAAGTCCAGAACGGTGTTGATGTGGCAAATTTTTATGTAACCATCATGATACATGTTTTATGTCCACACCATCCATTCATTTGGTCAATTCATTTTAGGGCAGGAGCCTAAACATGAGGAAGATTAAGAGCCCGAGTGGACTACACTATAGAAAACAGTGGGGATTGAACACTTATCCTTGAAAACTTCTCAAGAGCCACAGAAGTTTTGGATTAAGCTAATATTTGTCTTTTCCCCTCATTCAAGTTTGTGTGACCTTATGAGTAAGTTGGATGGAAAATAACCATCATGGTGATCCCTGAGAATGTTTCCATGGTGGATGTCACGGTCCCCACTGCCTTTGGTGCTATGGTCCACTTTAGCTTTGGATTTGCCTCAATTTTGGGCTCATGACCCAAAGTAATATTCAAGAATGGATGGATTGTGTGGGTATAACACATACATTATAATGGGCCCCACAAAACTTTGCCAAGTGTTTCTCATTCTACGTCATTCCAGAGCTTTTACGAAAATTCCTGTAAAATGGGTAAACTTGTCATTTGTAAAAACATTTAAGGACATTTTCATAAAAAAATGACCAAACTTTTTAATGAGAAGCACTTACCGCATTCAATTTTAAGTTTTAAGTTAGGAGAAGGGAATTTAAAAAAATACCACATTTTTCATTGAAAATACAGATTAAGCACTTAATTTCTATAATTTACCAAACAGTCTGAACTAGGAAAATCACTGAAAATAACTCATTTCAGTGACAAGTACTGAAAATAAGTTTTACCAAACAAGCCCTAAGTCTCTCGATACAGTAGTAATGGTACTGCTAGGAGTTTGAGTAGCCACCGTGATGTATGGGTTTTATCCATTTCTTCGTGCCATTTTATGGAATGAATCCAAAGTTTAGATATATCCAAGGCTCAAGTGGATCACACCACAAGAAGCAGTGGTGGTAATGACTCTCATGATTGAAACTTTCTTAGGAACCACCGTAATGTTTTTTTGCCATCCATCCTCTCCATAAAGTTATATACATCTGGATGAAGGGAAAATGAAAATATCATATCAATCCAAAACTTCTATAGGCCCCAAGAAGTTTTCAACAGTGATAATTTAATACCCATTGTGTGGTCCATGTGTGTCTTGGATCTGCCTCATTTTAGGCCAACATGCTGAAATGATGCGGCTAAATGGATGGACAGTGTGGATAAAACCCATACATCATGGTGGCCACTCGGAGCTCCTACCCGGTCCAGCTGGAGAGGGGTCATGCAATCCCTGCTCCCCGCGACCCCGCGATGAAGAAGATTCGCGCGGGGAGATATAAAATAATAATAAATAATAAAAAAAGTGATCCACATACGGCCCATGTAAAACACGTGTGTAAGATCTACCAGATGAGTGGTTGCGATCCCTCTCACGTTTGCCACACAGGCACACTTGCCGAAAAATCGGATTAAGTGGGCCCGATGTTGCCCAAGATGGCGTGGCCGTTACCGTGGGGCCCACATTGACAAATGTATTGTGTACCCAAGTTGTCCATCCGTTTTTTCAGCTTATTTTCGTGAATTAGCCCTATAATGAAGAACATCAAAATCTCAGGTGTACCGTAATGTAAAAAACAATGGTGATTCAGCACTATACCATTAAAAACTTCCTTGCGCACACTTTAATGCTTTATTTTCCATCGGACCTGCTTGTAAGATCATATAAATAGAGATGAAAGGGAAGTGGCTACTGATCGTCAATCATCACTTTTTCTTACAGAATGGTTCACCTAAGAATTGGATCTATTTCATTTTTGGAGACTATCCTACCATTATCTGAAAAAAAAAAAAAAAAAGAAGATTAACAAAGTGGATATAAAATAAATTCATCAATGTGGGTTGGCACTTGGCATCATCTTGACTCTTGGGTGATTAGAGGTGGGCATCGAGTTGAGTCGGATCAAGTTTGGGCTGTCTTAGTCTGATCCGGCCAAAGACAAGGTCTTAATTGAGTCAACCAATCCTAAATTGATCCGAACCAAGTTAACCAAGTTTGATCCAATCCGAGTCCAACCCAGTCATAAGTATCGAGTCGGATTGAGTTTGTCAATTAATTCAATTTTTTTTTTTAAATAAGTTTTTTTTTTTAAAAACTTATATTTAAACCTAATTTGAATTGAATTTCGAATCAGATTTTGAGTCGAGTCGATTTGATTAAGGTGGAATCCGAACTCAACTGGATTCAGATCCTATCTAGAATATTCAATTCGGGTCTGTTGTTCCTGTCAAATCGATTCGAGTCGAGTCTAACTAGTCTGAATGAGTCGAGTCAACTGAGTTGATTCCCCCGTGCCCAGTTCTATGGGTGAGGGCGCGAGACAGGGGAACAACTTAGTGGGTGTTACCCCTACCAGTGTGGCCCACATGGATGATATTTTGTGTATCCACTCTGTCCATCAGTTTCTCCAGCCCATTTGAGGATGGGCTTCCAAAAGTTATGCAGATCCAAATCTCAAGTGGACCATACCATTGAAACAGTGTTGATTGAGTGCTCCACCATTAAAAATTCCAAATAGTCCAACATAAGGTCTAAGTAATTTTTATTTGCAATCCAAGCTGTTGATAAAGCCAATAATATATGGATGAAGGTATATCATTGATCCAAAACTTTTTTGGCCCACAAAAGTTTTTTAATGGTCATTCATCATTGCCTCTAGTGGTGTGGTCCACCTGAGATTAGGATCTTCTTAGGGTTTGGTATCACGTACTGAAATGATGTATAAAAAAAAGATGGACAGAGTGGATATATAAAAAATACATCAAGATGGGCTAATCTAAACCGTTGGTCTATTGTGTCCCACCGTGGATGGACCGTATCTTAAAATTCTCCACGGCGAACCAATCTGAAGCTTTCCACATGCGGCATATCGATGGACGGTTAGGAAGAGAAAAAAACAGCGGTCCACTTTCAACTGAAAAAGGTCCTGATTTGGACCCAGCAGCACAATGGCCGGATTACAAAACATACGGGCTTCACGTATTAGGAATGCGTGCCACGCGACAAATCAAAATACCTGATGCGACACAAAGAATAGCGTACGTTCCCGCCCACTGGGGCCCACATGATGAGACTGTCTGACGATTTGGACCGTCCATATTCTCCTTACTGCCTTCAATAATTTCAAGATTTTTTTTTAATTTTTATATATTCACTGTTCTGAGTTCATCTGCACATAACTGCGGTAATGATCATCCGTTAGGCGTAATTTTTTTTTCCGTAGAACTGACAGTACAGAGTCCGCAACATGAACGGTTCCGATCACCACACCACTCTCGTGTGGGCCCCAGCGGTCGGCGACACACGCTGGATCGTGTATCGCGATAGAGGGAAACCGAACTCTTTTCTCCTTCCTCCCGTCTTGCTCCGCCCTCAGCTTCGAGAAACCGCATTTCTCTCTATCGGAATATCACTGCTCCAAAACCCTCAAAACCCTAACCCTAGGATCTCTGCAACTCCATGCCAATCTCCTCTCTCTCGATCTTCCGCCACCCCACCACCGTCCTACTCCCTTCCACCTCCGCCCTCTCCGCCTCTCTCCTGCGTCATGTCTCCCCCCGCCTCCGCCTCTCCGCCACCACAGCTGCCGCTCGTGAGAACCTCGATCTCCCACCTCGAAAACCTAACAAGAACCTCCTCAAGGCCAAAGACTCTGTCAAGGAGCTCTCTTCCCTCTCCCGACTCTCCCCCGCCCAAGCTCGGCCCACACTCCTTCCATCCCAGGCCATTGGATTGGTGTCCTCGGCCCAGGCCAACTTCATGCGCGTCGTCGTTGAGGAATCCTCGATCGAGAACCCGATCGATGTCGAGCTCCTGTGCGTCGTCCGGGCTGTGCTGAAGAAGATCAAAAGGAGGGTCCTGGTTGGGGACAAGGTTCTGGTTGGGTCCGTTGACTGGGTAGACCGGCGGGGGATGATCGAGGACGTGCTTGCGCGGAAGACGGAGGTGCTCGACCCGCCAGTTGCGAACGTGGACCACCTGCTGGTGCTGTTCTCCATGGACCAGCCGAAGCTAGAGCCGTTCTCGCTCACGCGGTTCTTGGTGGAAGCTGAGTCGACCGGGATTCCGGTCATGCTCGCACTGAATAAAGTGGAACTGGTCGAGGAAGAGGTTCGAATGGCTTATGAATTGAATTTGATTTGTGGTATTTGTTTCTTCCTTTGAAAATTTGTAGGGCTTGGTGTTCCTGACAATGGTCTGGACTCCGGTCAGTTTATCTAATTGGCCCCATTGTTGATGGTCCTTAGCCTGAAAATGGCATCCATCAGATGATCCGAACAGATACAGATTCATACGTGGTCTGCAATTGGAAGACCAAAAGCAACAATGTCTGGCAAATTGGAAAATTAAACAGGCAGGACTACTTCAATTGGATGGCTAGAGTTACTCGTTGGGTGGGATTTTTTTTTTTTTTAACTCATTGCCCAACTGGTGAGTCCTGCTGAATGAATGTTCTAGATAATTGCACTTGCTACTTGCTAGATTGGCCCCTGGAATGAATGTTCTGGATTATTGTACCGTGACTCTGTACGGTTACATGTGGCCTGTGTTAAAAATTAAAATGGTGTGTGCTTCTTCTTTTGTCTTTTCTTTTTTTGGGTTAGTACACACATCCCACTGTTAGTACACACACCCACACTGTTAGTCACACCTCAATGTTAGCCACCCCCACATTCGGAATCGATATAAAAAATGGTGTATGCTGACCTCCCATCAAAACTGTACACATGGCACATGCACAATTAGATGAACTACCTATTGGTGGGCCTCACTGGGTATGGGACGGCTCAGAAGATGAACTGATTGGTGGCCTGCAAATATATGGTGGAAATGGACAAATGCAAGAGTAGATGTCTTCTAACCGTCAGAGCATCTATTCAGTGGGTTTTTTTGGGGGGGTTAGGCCTACCAATGATTAGACACTGGATGAGCAGTCCAGGTAATCATCATACATGTGTGCCACTATAAAGTCTTGATGGAGCCCACAAATTTATGTGTGCCCCAGACATGAACATTTTCCTCCTTTCTCATGAAATTAATTGTCATACTATTATGTTGTTCATTGCATGCAGTAGAAGTATCTTTTTGTCGTCAATTGCTGTGCTAATAAAAATTGAGTTATCATAGGTAATCCAGGTTACTTGGCAGTAAGAAATTGTGGCCAAGTATTTTTCTATTCGTATTCTTTTGCAGATTCATAGTGTACGGTGGCATACTCTGTTCTAGCCATCTTTCAAAGGAAAAAATAAAACTCTGTTCTAACCATTAATTACAATGTGTAGTTTGATGGTCCCTTTCGTAGCTTGCTATCAATGTTTCACTACCCCTGCCTCTCTTCCGTTTGGTCCAGACAAAAATGGTATAGATCTATTGCGTCAATGTCATCTTAGATGCTCAGTAGGTCTGCATTCTTCCATCATTTGCAAACTATGTTTGGTAGATACTTTAGTGCACGTGTTTAGGATCATTGGACATCTGAGGCTCATCACATGGAATTGCACATGAATTTATACCTTTGGCAAGGAAGACCTCTTTAGAGATCAATTGATATTTTCATATGTTTCTGTTGAGAACATAAGCATATATCACCGACAAACTATAATGAAAGAAGAAAAATTCATCATCGTCTAAGCCTTGTACTAAGCAGTGATTTAAATACTAGTTATCCATCCACGTATCACACCCTTGGGATACGGAAGCATATTGGTATCGCATGGCAATAATTGCATGCATCAGGGAATGTATCACTGTTTGAGGAAACATTGGGAAATGATGGAATTTTTCAAGGGAACTTCAGGATATGTTGCAAGAGACATGATCACACACTTAGAACTCAAAAGATCACAAAAAACATGTATGCACAACAATTGTATAGGGTCCTAAACTATGCATTGTGCTGTTGTCTGATGGAAATGATGCAATTATTCGAAAATGAGTTCATATAGTTCATAAATCATACAATACAAGTACGAAAACAGATTCCCCCAAACAGATTTGGGGGAAATGGATTTTTGTGAGCTTCTATGCGATTTCTTTTTGAATTTCTAATGGGGGAAATGTATCACAACGTATTACATGTATCGACAGTACATGTGAAGGGTTTCTTACTACCTCCACCCATGTACTTTTGGGTGTCCCCCTTGCCCCTTTACAGTCTTCAACTTGAACCAACTCACTCCTAACCAGCGCGTGATGGAAGGGAAAAAGAAAAAAAGGAAAAAAAGAAAAGAAATAGTCAACCTGGAAACGGATCCGAGAACCTATAGACGGGCTTATCCTCATATCCTGGATTTTTGGTTTTGCTTAATGGTATTGGTTGTGCCACATTGGTACATGCAGTGTTCGAAATATCGGTGTCGCATTATGTATCGCACCCTTGGGATACAGATACATCTTTGTTATCGCATGGGATGTATCGGTTGTATCGTGTAATGTATAGTTGTTGTTGGAAACTTCAATGATTATTAAGAAAGACATCATTACACTTATAAATCAAAACATTACAAAAAACATGTGCACATAATAGGTTTTCTTTATATGAGGTCCTAATTTATGTTTGATTGAATTGATGCAAGTATATTCAAAGTCTATTCATATAATTTATAAATGTAAGAAGACGTGTGGAAACACAAGAAATACATTCAAAAGCAAAAGAAGAATCACTAGATTAGGTTACATACATGTTTGGACACAAAGAATGCAACCGATTTGCGAGAAACTGAGAAATTTTGATTTTTTCAATTTTTCACAACTCGGCCCATCTCTTCCAAATCTCGAAATCGAAACTCCCAATCCATGCTTTTTTCATGCAAAGCATGAAAAATTATGGATTTGTAACAATTTGACGCTGATTTAACATGATTTATAAAAAAAAAAGGATTGAAAACCAAAAATGTTCACCGGATCGAACATGTGGGATATATCCCATTACTTGTGGGTTTCGTATCGCACAGGTGGGATACAAGATATATCGTGGGATATATCGGCCAATATCGTCGATATTTAAAACACTGGGTACATGTACATGTAATCGTGCTCTACTAACACAACATGTATTCATGTACTCATTAATTTTTGTGAAAATTCATCTGATGACATCTAGATTCATGCTCATGGTTATGATCTCTCAAGGAGAATATATTGGTTGGAATTGAAAATAGAATTTTTTTTAATGGATAAGTTGACTTCTTTGAAATAGACTTATTTGAAGCAACCTCTCCTGCCCTATCTTTTCTTTTCTTTTCCTCTTTTTTTTTTTAAAATTTTTTTTTGAAGGGTCTTTTTTTTTTTTTTCTTTTTTTCCGAATGATGATTAGTTATAAAAAAACAGGCCTAAAAGGAACACAAACTACAAGGAAGATTGTATGGAGGTGTGTTTGCATCTTGCCTAGCTCGTCGTCTCATCACAAAAGTCATTGGAATACAAGAGCATTCCGGATCTCTCCTCTACAAGACTCAAATTCATAGGTCCCTCGCACCCACTCAGCAAACTTTTACCATATTAGACAAAACACTTCATCCCTTTGTTTAGTGCTGTTGCAAAGCACCATTGTTTCAGTCCTTCCAGAATGAACAAAGTGAGAGACCAGAACACTTCTCCTCCGATCGAGGCATGCACCTTGCCACGCCTCCAGGAAATTTAGATATAGAGACAGGCATCACCCAGGAATGCCGAAAAGGGGCAAAAGCTGACCCCTCTTGAGTCTATCCACGTTTCTTTTCCATGATGTGTAGGGGTTTTGGTGGTCATGTTGTGGTTTTAGCATGTGGGGGTGGGTCTGCTGCCTTTATGTTATTGTTATTCTCCTAGCCCGTCTGGTTGTTGTTTTGTTCTCTTTGTAGTTCTCTTTGCAATAAAATTTCAACTTATCCATTAAAAGAAGAAGAAGATGGTTCATCTCTTTAATTCTCTTTGCAAAAAAATTTCAGCTCATCCGTTAAAAGAAGAAGAAGATGGTTCATCTCTTTCCTGTCCTTGAGACATAGCCAGCAGCTGCGTACTCATTTTTGATGAGCACACTTCATTCCTTAGATGGTCTATAGTCAGGGCCTTATCCTTCCCAACTATCCAAGCAAACGCCATAATCTTGGAGGGACTGGGTAAGAGCACAAATTGGCCTTGGGGCCTTCTTTTGACTAGTGTCTTCCCCAACAATAAAGGAATGAAAAGACCTAACTGAGAAGATTCCACTACTTAGTCCACTTTCACTTATTGGGATACTGAACTATCTTATGGTGGTCATTGAGAAGATGTAACAGACTTGCAGATCCTCAAAGTCAGCGTCTGACATGTTTATTTTAACCTACAAGTTCCAAACCACATCATAATCATCATCATGATCATCTAAGCCTTATCCAAACCAATTGGAGCCAAGTATACATGAATCCTTTTCCTCCATTCCACTATATCAAGGGAAGTTCCAAACTTCCAAACCACATAATTACCAGAAACACTATACTGATGAGCCACTGTAGCTTCCTTATTCTTTGCCACTCTGAATAGCTGTGGAAAAACACAACAAAGGGCATGCATCCCTATCTCAACAACCCTGGCTTTAGCATTTTCTTTTTCGGGGGCCTGAAATCCTCATGCGAGTTCTCTTAATGTTCATCTCACCCACAAAATCCTATCCCAATTGCTTATGGAGGAACTTTTTGAGCTACTCTGCTGCTGAGTTCAAATAACTGGAAAAATAGCTGCTATACCAAGAGCAATATTTCGGGTTCAATATACTTGTCTCTTTACCACTTGATTGCATTTTAACTTTGTGCCAATCTCTCTCTCTCTCTCTCTCTCTCTCTCTCTCTCTCTCTCTCTCTCTCTCTCTCTCTCTGTGTGTGTGTGTGTGTGTGTGTGTGTGCGTGTGTGTGTGTGTGTGCGCGTGCGTGCGCGTGTGTGTGTGTGGTGTATCTGTGTGCGCGCGCACGCGCATGAGTGTACCTTTACAGCGATATGGTTGGGAGTATGGAAAAGGACATGGGAAGTTTGTCTGAGGCCATGGTGTTTAAATGGTAGCTTGTTAGATCTAAGAAGCATTAGAAGCCTAAGACTCTTATATCACTACATACATGGAATGCATAGCCCTGGAGACGATCCAATGATTGAGAGCATTTTGTCCAAAAGAGGCCTCTGATTAGTTCAAGAAGATTTTCTATTGTATACTGTCAAAAGAGGGAAAAACTACTGTTTTTTAGGAATAGATATATTTGCCTTGTTGATCCATAATGGGACATATCAACAGTTCTTTTTCTTTTTCTACTGTCTTCATTTTGAGGCGGGGAAGCTTTGCTCAATCAGGGTCCATGCCTCTATAGCTTATAGGTGTTAAACATAGCATTAAGGATTGCATCTGGTTGGAGACATTATAACGTCCAAAAGGACATCCAGTTGGAGTGTGGAAAGATTCATGAAGGTCGATTGGAGCCTACTGATGCAAACCCCTAAAGGGGAAGTAAATAGATTAATAAGAAAAGAAAGAGATTGTGGGAAAGACCCAACAATCCACTAGCCGAATGCTAGAGATCACAACTGCAAGACTGTGAGCAAGCTCAACAGTCCTCTAGTCATGAACTAGAGATCACCTCCCCCCCTTCAACAGCTAACGTTGAGAACATAAGAGAAGTTCATAAAAGAGAATATCATTCAACTTGTCTTATTCCATATGCCGTAGGCCTTATTTATAATCAATCTTTACGATCTGCCATAAAGCTATGGAATCTAAAGATAGAATTCCTAGCTAGCCGATATATGAGAAAATAGGAAACTACATAAATAAGAAAGCATTGTAATTAAGAAAGCGCCTAAATAAGAAAATACTCAAATAAGAAAAAATCTACAATTACTCCTTGCCTAATATAAAGATATGAAAGAAAAATGAAATTTCCTAATCTAGAGATTTGAAAGGAAAGTGGTGATGGGCTAAAAAGTGCAAGTGGTCCTTTTCTTGTACACACATGCGGAGCGTGCACGTGTGGGATGTGGGGCGATTGCAGCATCTACCTAGCTCAATCTGCACAAATCCTGACAGTGGCACCCTGTCCAATAACTCAGATGAGCCACAGGCTGGTACATGGATTAGGCATCGAGGCGCTATCTTAGTTCATAACACACTTGTCCATTCAGCAAATGATCCATCCAGTCAATTGCAGTCAGGAAAAATCATCAAGGTATGTAAGTCTATGAGGGACCATCCTATGAACTAATCAGTCCATAGAGGGTGTTTTACACAAGGGGCAGACCTCAACAAACTGATGCAGGAACCCCTGACCTCCTCCATAAGATTTAGTGACTTGGGATGCATGTACCTAATCTTCTCCACTGAATTCAGGTTATAAAGAGCATTCTTGGTTGTCAGACTTTAGATCACACTTATGCCCCTTGATAAGAATCATACGTATGAGTTTGAAGGTATTTCCTCTCATTTTACTATCGGAAATCAATCTAAAGGTGTGATTGAGTGTAAAGGTGCAGAAACTGTAAAGAGCATTCTTGGTTGTCAGACTTCAGATCACACTTATGCCCCTTGATAAGAATCATATGTATGAGTTTGAAGGTATTTCCTCTCATTTTACTATCGGAAATCAATCTCAAAGTGTGATCAAGTGTAAAGGTGCAGAAACTGTAACATGTGGGATTTGCTCTCTTGACAAAGTGCTCCAACATTGTGGCGAGGATTAGCTTGTTGGCTCACAAGGTTTTTTTTTTAAGGACTAACTGATCACTTTATTCTCTCAAAGCGATTATTCTCTCAATGCCCCCCCCACCCAATGGCCCAAAGAACGACTAGCAAAGCCAACTGCCAAAGATCCTGGATTATTCTCTCAAAGCGAACACCAATGCTACATAAGGAGAAGCTCCTTGAGCATTTCTGGCATAGACCAATAGATGCCGAACAGACCAATAATAGAACACCAAATCCGACTAACATATGGACAATGAACGAAGAGATGATTAACTGACTCTGCGTCCGCCTTCCACATTATACATACGTTTGGGAGTATCATGCCCCTCTTTTGAAGGTTGTCAATGGTAAGGATCTTTCCTCCTCCAACGAGCCAACTGAAAGCCGCTACTTTTTGTTGGTTTGTAAGTTGGGTGAGTTTGGTTAGCTTAAAAGACAACAGGAGCTGTTCTACAACTGTTAGGTACTTGTTTGATTCTTACAACTTGTGAAAACTTGGAATGAACTTGGAAAATGTGTATCATCATTATTAAATGGCTCAACAAGGTAATAATCTATGAGATGGTACAGTTGAACATAAGAGTATAAGACTGCAGCATCTGTATTTGTTAAGTTAGTTAAATCTGGAACGCTATGATCCCCCTTGTTTATATTTCTTAGGATGCCTTTGTTTGTATAACAGAGCCATTATATTCCTATCTTTTACATCTGGAACTTGAATGTGCTTTTTGTTTTTAATGCAGACACTGTTGGCTTGGAAAGCAAGGTTGCGTGCTTGGGGCTATGAACCACTCTTTTGCAGTGTTGATTCCAAATATGGATTGACTACCCTAGCGGACACCTTGAAAGAACAAACAACTGTGATTGTTGGTCCAAGTGGCGTTGGGAAGTCCAGCCTGATCAATGTGTTGAGAAGCAATCAGCCTGTTTCTGATGACTGGCTTGAGCAGGTGTGTCCGCGCTCTTAATTCTTTTATATTTCCATGGTTTCAACCAATTTCTGCATCATACCTGTCTTTTTGGTCATTCTAATCTGCCTCAAGTGCCTCCTCTTTTACTATGGACATATATACCAGGCTAGTAAGCATTCTTTCATTGTAAATATGATTAAGATTTAAGTTTAAATTACTAGACTTTTGGGTTTCTTTTCAGCTTAGACCGAGATAGGCCAACTCCATAGCAGATACTCTTAGGAAGGTCTATCTAGATCAGCCCTTTGCATTGGAAATCCGGAACCTCTTTATCCATTGCCTTAATGTATAAGAGCTTCCCTTTATTTTTTTAATAAATCTATTTTTATTGATTTTTTTTCCTTAAAAAGCACTCCTGTATAAGATTATTATTTGGGAGCGCACATGGTATTGATGTAACATTATAGCCATTTTGGAATGGAAATGCCATGAGGAAACACAAACTACAGTAACTTTTTGTTTAGGATCCAGTGTCCGCCCAAGACCATTTAGCAAGTGGTATCAACTCATGAACCCTTGCTTAGTGCTCTTGGACAATGAATCTTGGCCATCTAATTGGTTAACCATCTATTGGATAAGTCATAGCCAAAAAATGCTGCTGGTTGGAAGGTTAATATCTTTTCAAGCCATCACCCAATTTGGGTGGTCATTGGTCAAGGAAAGCTTAGAGCAGTGCTCCGGGAGAAAAAAAAGTTTGAAGGGTTAAAAACTGCAACTTTCCACCTTTAGCCTCATCCATGAGGGAGCCAATTTGTTGGGCGGTTCGGATTGAATAACCCAATTGGCAATCACAACAAGGATAGGGTTGATACTTGATGGAGAAACTTGATACAGGCACGTTGCATTTTTAGGATATATTTCTCTATCTTAAGATTTGATAGCGGTTATTATGCATTATGAAATTCCTTTTGCTCATTCACCATTTTCAGAGTGAAGCCAGGAAGTGGTTTGAAGATCAGCGTGTTGGCGAAGTGTCTATGAGAAGTGGCCGAGGAAAGCATACTACACGTCATGTTTCTTTGCTTCCGCTCTCTGGGGGAGGATATCTTGCTGATACTCCAGGATTTAACCAGCCTAGTCTGATTAAAGTGACAAAGAAATCTCTTGCACATATGTTTCCAGAGGTTTGTGCAGTAATTTGCATAGAGGAATGCTACTTGCATCCATTTTTTATTTTTATTTTTAAAGTGGAATGCTCCTTGCAAGTGCCCATCTGCAGAGACGTGAATGACAAGCATTCTTCATGTACCAATGTTGGACACATGTGAGATCTACGCATTTCACCCATCAACCACAAGCCCCCTGGAGAATCTGTCCAATATTCAGGCTAATCCATTCTTCACACTAGACTTGTATCGTCCTTGGATGGAGAAATAGACAATTAAAACAGGATAACCACAGTCGCTCATCGTACATGCATGGCCAGCGGTGTTTTAGCCTTTTGGGCTGGCATAATCTTTGGACTGGGGCACATTAATGATGGAGCTGCCTGATGAATGGCCTTGATCTTGCATGCATGTGCCACATCAAGTGCATCTGGAGCACTTCTTTGGTGGCACTGGTTGCAGATGGGTGTCTGCAAGCAACTTTCCGCATATTGTTAACTCAAACTGTCAACGCCTAAAAAGTTTGATTTTTTGTGACTTCTACTGTTTCTAATTTGGTAATGGCTTATTCAGGTCAGGCAAATGCTCAATGCTAGTGAGCCTGCAAAGTGCTCATTCAATGATTGCCTGCATCTTGGTGAACCAGGATGTTTAGTGAAGGGGGACTGGGAAAGATACCCATATTACCTTCAACTGCTTGATGAGATCAAAATCAGAGAAGAATTCCAACTACGGACATTAGGAACCAAGAGAGAAAGTGATGTGAGGTATGTTACTGTCTGAATTGCTTTTCAGAAATTCGTTGCTGGGGTGGGAGGCAGTTAAGCGTACATTCTTGATTTAATTTTATGCTTTGTAGCCTTTCTGGTCTGAAGAGAACAATGCTTTCAAAAAATTTCATGAGACATTACTCCTTCGACGAATACGGAGGCTACTCTAGAGAGTAGGATTTCAAACCCTATCCAGCCATTCATCAGTTGTGCCCCGCTGTATCCCAAAAAATAGCATTATCTGATCGCCATGTGGGTCACACATGCATGAAAGGAGGGCTAAAAGGAATTGACCAGGGTCCACACTCCATGGACACACATGGCCCGCCTAATGACTGGACTTGCCTAATTTTCTACCACAGCAGACAAAATGGGGCCTGGATGATCTCACGGCCAAGTGGGGAGAGTAGAATTGGCGTTGAGATTTCACCCTCCCTAATAGCCTTAGGTAAGCTCTAGTTATTTTGTTTGTTTTGTCTTCATGTAGCAGATGGGAAATAGGATGCTGCTGGAAATGTGGATATAATGGCCATCATTCCCTCAATGTCCTGTAGGTTGAGTGAGAGAAGAGAGCAGGCGTGGAGATGAGAGAAATGGGAGAGTTACTGTTCATCTCTCCTCATGAGTACTTTATTTATAATTTATTGGTTACAGAAGGATAATGAATACTTATCATTTGAATTAAAACACATAAAAAAATAACTAAAAGATTACACCACGATTATGGTGCTCTCCACGTACGCATAGAACAATTATTCTACCAGTATGGTGCTCTGTATGTACGGTACACACAGAGCTCTGTACCCTAAACTCCTCAAGCTGGTGCGTGGATATTAGACATGTCAAGCTTGGCACTGATGGTCTTTAAGCGGATGGATGAAGAGGCTTTGGTGAAGATCCACTAACTAATCTTCTGAACGAATAAAGGGAGTATGTAGAAGATTGGCAGTTAGACTTTCCTGAATGATGTGGCAATCGACTTCAATATGCTCGGTTATTTCGTTGAATACAGGGTTTGATGCAATGTGTATGGTTGCTTGATTATCACAGTGAAGGGGAATAGATGAAGTTGTAGTGACTCTCATCCTAAAGCATGGATTTGACCCATACGAATTCACAAGCTCAATATGCTCAGTTCTTTCATTGAATATAGGGTTTGATGCAATGTGTGTGGTTGCTTGATTATCACAGTGAAGGGGAATAGATGAAGATGTCGTGAATCTCACATCCTGAAGCATGGACTTGACCCATATGAACTCACAAGCACGCGAGCCATGTCATGATAAAAGGCTTCATTAGAAGAGTGAGCGACAACTGATTGCTTGCTTTTCCAAGTAACCAAATTTCCTCCCACAAACGTGCAATGGCCTCTAGTGGAATGTTGATAAACTTAAGGGATGTAATTTCTTAGAGCGGGCTTCCAATGTTGATAAACTAAAGGGATGTAATTTCCTGTTTCTTGGTGTGTAGCTGCTTCGCTATCTCAGCGATTCAGCGCTTTGTTTTCTTTTTTTGCTCCTTTTAATAAATTTTGTTGCCTTTCAAAAAAAAAAAAAAAAACCTCTAGTGGAACGTCAATCAGAGGAAGAACCAGCCTAATCAGCATCACAGAACCACTGATATTCAAGTGACCATGATTGGAATAGAGAGATCATGACCAGAAGCATCCTTCAAATAACGAAGAATTTGATAGACAACTTCAAGATGACGACGACAAGGCCTTTGCATAAACTGACTTGCAATCCCAATGGGACGAGATGTCCGAACGACTAAAACTAAGTATATTAAACTACCCACTAGTTGATGATGCATGCCAGGATTATTAATTTCGTTTGATTGATGCTCATGTAACTTATGATTTATAGGTATATCAATTTCAGGAGCACCATGTAAGCTAGCTTCAGAAAGGTCTAGTACCTACTTGCTTTGGGATAAAAAGATTCTGTGCTTTGATCAAGTAACCTCAATCTCAGAAAATATTTCAGTAGCCCTAAATCCTCCATCTCAAATGGCAATGCCAAAAACTTCTTAACATTTTCTATCTCAGTTGTGCTTGTGCTAGTTATGTTTTTAGGAATAGTATGTCCAAGATTTTTAAGCCAAGTACGAGGAGATTGTTTGAGATCTTAGAAAAATCTACGAAGAGGACACACACACACACACACACACACACACACACACACAGACACAGAGAGAGAGAGAGAGAGAGAGAGAGAGAGAGAGAGAGAGAGAGAGAGAGAGAGAGAGAGAGATCATTTATAGATTTATCCCATAGGTCACTATCATTATTGGCAGAAGACTCTCCTTCAATAGAGAGAGAGAGAGAGAGAGAGAGAGAGAGAGAGAGAGAGAGAGAGAGAGATCATTTATAGATTTATCCCATAGGTCACTATCATTATTGGTAGAAGACTCTCCTTCAATAGAGAGAGAGAGAGAGAGAGAGAGAGAGAGAGAGAGATCATTTATAGATTTATCCCATAGGTCACTATCATTATTGGCAGAAGACTCTCCTTCAATAGTGCTCACATTAGCGGAAGCCTTTGATCGAAGGTTCTTTGGGAGAAGATTAAGATGCAGTATCCAACAGTGATCTTTCGTATGTCGTCTTTTGCCACAGTGAGTTCATTGGAGCTTATCTTTGTCCACATTTCTCCATCTAGTTACTTGCCCTTTAACAAATTTAGATTTTGTCATTAAGGCTGATCATTCTCGAAGGATAGACTGAGAACTGTTGCATCGTATGGCTTCAGTGTGTATGTAATTATATACAGATTCTAAGTTATAGATTCTCTTTCAAGAATTTGTGTTCTTTGGGGTTTGAAATCTGAATGAAAGTCAGCAAGAAAGTTAAATATTTAAAGTTGTCTCATTTTAGTTTTTTAAAATCTTCCAAGTCTAGAATAGTTTTTTTACAATTATCCAGCTCTTTCCATTTGTGATTCATATTACCAAAGCACCCTCCTACCCTTCCATCACCTTGTTGGAGATTGTTGATCTCGGTGTGAAGTTGATAGAGATGAGCCAAGTCTTCTTGCTGGGAGTACATTTTAGCTATTTTATTCTAGACATCTTTTGCAGACTTTAAGAGATAGAGACCATCATTAATTTTGCAGACTTTAAGAGATAGAGACCATCATTAATTTTGGGTTGTATGGAATTGAGTAATTAGGACATTACCGGCCAATTTTCACTTTCCCATTCATCATAAATGGGATGATTAGGTTTGGGTTGTTTCTGGGTTTCTGTAATGTATCCCAATCTTTTCCGAGCACCAATATACATTCAGGCCGCATGGGACCATTCCAGATAATTTGTGCCGTCTAGTTTTACAATACCAATTGTAAGACTAGGACTATCAATTTGTCCGGATGGAATTTGGGTGATTTTATTATCTAAAATTATAAATAAAATGAAAATAAGGCCTTAGGAATGACCAAAGATACGCAAAAAATTGAAGAGATTGTTGTTCTTGAGTCGGAAGATAAGCCAGGATGTAGATCTCATGCCAGAAGATGAGTAGGGACTTTGATCTGATGCTGGAAGAGGTGGCCCATGATTGCAGTAGGCTCGGAATGGAAGCGGATTGCATACAGAGTAACGTAGTACGTGTAAGTGTATTGAGTAAACTCTTTGGGGCCCACTTTGGATGTATGTGTTTTATCCACGGCGTCCATCCGTTTTTCCAGATTATTTTGTGGCATGAGCCCAAAATTGAATCTTATCCAAAGCTCAAGTGGGCCACACCACAGGAAACAGCGGGAGTAATGACGTCCACTGTTGAAACCTTCCTAAGGCCCACAGTGATGTTTATTTGTCATCTAACCTGTTCATAAGGTCACAAAGATATGGATGAAGGGAAAACACAGATATCAGCTTCATCGAAAACTTGTGTGGACCCCAAGGAGTTTTCAACGGTAAGTTTTCAATTCACACTGTTTCCTTTTGTGTACTCCACTCGAGCTTTGGATATGCTTCAATTTTGGGCTCATGCCCTAATGATCTAGAAAAACGGATGGACGGTGTGGATAAGACACATCATGATGGGCCCCACAGAGTTTACTCAGTACGGCGTACGCAATCCACTTCCACTCGGAATGAATTTTCGATACCTGTTGGAGCTCCAGAGAAATTTTCCAGGGACTGTCGGAGGTTCGAAAGGGATTTCTGACAACTGTCAAAAGCTTAAAAACCAGATCTGGTGACTATAGATGGTTCGGAATGTATTTCTGGTGACTGTTGGAGGTTCGGAAGGAATTTTCAGGGACAGTCGGGGACTCTGGAGACAGATCTGACGACTGTAAATGGTCCTAAATGAATTTCCGGTGAGGTCCATAAGGGTTTCCCAGCTAGTATTGTAGGTCCACAAAACAGATCCGGCAACTGTCAAGGGCCTTAAAGACTAGATCTGGTCCTTGGATGCCAAATTCGATAGATCTCTTGGTAAAAAACATCAATATATGGACTGTTGCTCTTCCGCCTCTAAATCCGGTGGGCTGTTGCACTTTGGGGAATGATTTAAGGGTCATAAAAACTCATAGAACTATTTGCTGATGATGATGGGTGCATGATTAATTCACTTTCACCAGCGTAAAGGGTTCTGTAAAGCAGCAGAGAGGAAAGGTAGTCCCTCAAAACAGAAAAGAAATATAGAAAGAAAAAAAGGAGAACAAGGGATATGGGAGAAGATAGAGGAAGAGGATCGGTTCCTTTCTAATGCCTATGTAGGTTTAGTCAGAGAAAACAAGAAGATGTAGGGAGTAGAAGTGGAGATGAGAGGGGCGAGAGTTGTTCATCTCTCCTCATGAGGTTTTTTTTTTTTTTTTTTTTTTTTTTGTTGGTTTAGTACACACACCCCACTGTTAGTACACCCACCTCCTCATGAGTACTTCGTTTATAATCTATTGGTTACAGAAGGATAATGATGTAATTATCATTTGAATTAAAACACACCAAAAGTAACTAAAAGATATACACCACAATTATGGTGCTTTGCATGGACACACAAAACAGTGTATTCTACCAGTATGGTGCTCTGTATGTAGCACAGAGCTGTGTTCTCTAACAGGTGCCATCATCAATAGAAATCATGGTATAGGTAAGAACCAAAAAAAACCCATTGAATTTTCGTAAATAGTAAAAACCAAAAAAAAAAAAAGGAAAAAGAAAAAATGCAGGATAATTTCCTCAGCTATTTAAACTATTTGCAGGTACAAGGTGGGGGACATGGGCGTCAAACAAGCAGAGCCACGACTGGAGCTTAAGAAGCACAGGAGACAATCTCGGAAGAGTCTCAATCAATCGATGTTATACGAATTGGATGAGCTGGACGAAGCGGATGACTTTACAGATATTGAAGAACATGCTAGCTGAAGCTTGAGGCCTGAGGATGGCAGGCATGAACAACACCACTCGGAAGCCTGCTGCGATGTAGAGACTGTATAGATTGTATCCTCTTACCCTGTAAATAGTAAGCTTTTGACCATTTGTTCTGCATTAGTGTATGGTGCTAAAATTGGCTGAAACATGACCAGTGCTGATGCTTTTACTGTCTTTCCTATTGGAATGAAAGGTAAAAGAGCAGTGCCACAGAAACTAATCCTGATTGTACAGCAACGAAACGTCATGTAAGATGCCTTACAGCGATGAAATGTGATGTAAGATGCCTTTCTCTTCTTTCTAGTTGGCAAGTCCAAGGTAAATATGCACTCTCTGCTCCTAGTATTTTCATGGTTTTATCACCTTGAGATGTGGCTCGGTTCCATGTTTCATTCAATCTCAAATTCCTCATTTCCCCTAACAATATGATGCATTGTACAATGCTCTGAGCGGATCAAGATCAATGGAATCTCTCTCTCTCTCTCTCTCTCTCTCTCTCTGTTTGTGTGTGTGTGTGTACATGGACTATTTATGTATGTCTTTCTTAACCCTTTATTTTCTGGACATTTATTGAAGGTTTAGGCATTGCCCATCTGGGATCGGTTGATGCACGGTCCATCCAAGTGGATAACCAAACCACTACTGCCTGCCACTCCTACAATTCGAAAACCAAAGTGTACCGTACAAACTCTTAGCATGGCATTGGGCAAACCCAAATGTCTGCATGTTAGCAACTCTTGGGCATAAAGCTTGCCCCCCCCCCCCCCCCCCCCCCCCCCCCCCCTATTTATGGTTGAAAGTCTCTCTCTCTCACTCAACTCTCTCTCTCTCACACACACACACATATTAAGTCATGCCTCATTTGAAGGACATGGGAGATTTTTTACAAAAAGAAAGGGTATTTATTTATTTATTAAAAAAAAAAAGGACATCTAGGGTTTTTTTTTTAATTTTAAAGATAGGCATTTAAAAATGTACGACTGAGTGTAAATGGTCGGGTTCAGGGCGGGTTTAGCCAAAACTAGACCCGCCCATTTACTAAATGGGTATGGGTCCAAATTTTAGACCTAGACCCTTTTACTAAATGGGTGGGTCTGGGTTGGGTCCGAGTCAACCCATCGGACCCTAAATGGGTCCAGGTCCGGGTTTGGTAGAGGGAGATCCACCCAAACCCATTTATAAATGGGTTGGGTCTAATGGGTCCGGGTCTGGATCAAGTATGCAAGCATTTTTATAAGGCTTAAAATCGGGTCTGGACAAGTTTGGGCTGGATGGGTCCCTTGAAACATAGACCAAACCCGCCTACTTATTAAATGGGTTCGGGTCGGGTCAGGTCGGGCCTAATATAAAGGAAACCAGACCCAGACCCGTTTAGCAACTGGGTCTGTTCTTGGACCCAGACCGTACCATTTAACAAATGGGTCGGGTCTGGGTTGGATCTAAATGGGTTGCCATCGGGTCCGCTGACCCATTTACAGCCCTTTGACAAAACACTTTTTTCACGAGGAGAGATACTTTGATATTTTGACCAAGTACAATGGTTCACATGCACTAAGAAATTATACTCGGAACAGCAAAGATGCGTCCATGGACATTGGAAAACAACCCTTGTGCGTCATGGGGACCCAAAATTCAAGGTGGTCAATTTATCACTTAAGTGGTGCATGCATGAAGACGACAAATTGTTCAAAAAGAAACTGTCAATGGACCGCATTCAATGTACATGTCACATGTGTGAGTTGAGTCTCCCTGCTTTTGGGCCAAGTCACCTCTATGCAATACATGCAAAGACTGAGACTGGCTCATATGATTAGAAAAATTCTCAAATATTAATAGCATTTTTTTGCTTTGAAAACGTTCTCATCCACCATTTGTGCTCGTAGTGCTGCAACCATGGTCGACTCAGTGGTTCATCCATCGAGTTGACTCGAATAACAGGGTCATGATTTTCTAGGGTTTTTCTTATCTAAACAGCAGAAAAGGTCATATCAATGTAAAACCTTCTTCCATTTTTTTATTGGATTTTCTAGGGTTTAGCTCCTATCTAAACATGGCCATTTGTTTGTGCGAGCTCTGATCTTTCCATCAGGTTTGGCACATGTGCCTGCCAAGTGGATGGGCAAGACTCCCACGCGCCTGCATTATTAAAAGATAGGGGGATCGATATTAGACGACTATCCACGTATGCAATTGCGACACACTTCGGAGTGAGCCCCACCCATGTGATCCGGTCTGTACAGTGGGGTCCACTAGAGATGCTGAAGCCTACAGTTTCGCAAGATTTATATAGCATCGAATCCTGATCTTGTGGGCCCCACACCAGCCCACATCGACTTTGTACGCGGATCAGGTGGTGGTGTCCACACCATCCCCTGTGGTGGGTTTGTGATGTGTTGGGCCCTGCGAGTCCCACGGTGATGTTATGCGTCTGTTTTTCCAGTTCATTTTAGGGCATGAACCCAAAAATGAACCAGATCCAAAGCTCAAGTGGACCACACTACAGGAAACAGTGGTGATTGAACGGCCACCATTAAAAACTTCTTGGGGCCACATAAGTTTTGGATCAAGCTGATATTCGTTTTTCCCTTCATCCAGGTCTAGCCTCGTCAACAGGTTGATGGAAAATAAACATTAATTACGGTGGACGCTAAGAAGGTTTCAACGGTGGTTGTCATTATCATCACTATTTCCTGTGTTGTGGTCCACTTGAGCTTCAAATCTACTTCATTTCTGGATTCATGAACTAAATTGACCTGGAAAAACGGATGGACGGTGTGGATATAAAACACATACATCACAGTGCGCCTCACAGCACTCAACACATCACACCACACAGCTGGGGTTGGTGCGGGCAAGTGGGCAACATCACCTAATCCGGGTCCTCCAATTTCACAAAAGTTTAAACTTGTTGGCTTTGCAACTAGAGCGGGACATGAACAACTATTTACTCAACAGTTCACTCGGTTCGATTCGAAAAAATAAACCAAACAATCGGTTCGAAAGTGGAGCAAACTTGATCGAACTTGATTTTGGTTGTTTAAAAATATTTTGAACAGTACATGAACAAACCTCTATTCAATTTGATTCGGTTCGTTTTACCGGTTCGAATTTGTCCGATTCGAATTGGTTCGATTTGGTTCAAATGAGATATATAGTATAAATAATTTTTTTTTTTACCCCTCATTTTTCACTCGACCCCAGTCGGCCCTAGCAATTTTATCCAGCCTGAAGAACAACCAAAACCCTAACCCTCCCTAGCCCGTCCGGCCATTCCCCCCCCCCCCCCCCCCCCCCCCCCCCCCCCCACTTTGTTGCTCGTCATCCCTTTGCTCGTCACTCGTCAGTCTTGCTCGCAGCTCGCCCATCCGATTCCACCATTCTAGTCAATCTACACGTTCAACTCTAAAGGTCTGAACAAAACCCCCATACTCACTTTATCTTTTCAATTTTTTAATATTCTTAATACGTTATTTGTAAATGCCTGCAGCTACTGCTCGTTTGATTCCGGCCGTGCCTTTGCTCGTCAGTTTACATCTCCATGGTTGGTTAAAAATAAATTGTTCGAACTAAAAAAATTGTCCGAAATGAAAAATGTTCGAACATGTTTGAACATGTGCCGGACTAGACTGAACCGAACACGAACATGACTCCATTGTTCAAATGTTTGTTCGAACATTGTTCGAACATGGCCCAGTTAGCAACCGAACCGAACCAACCTGGCCTATGTTCGACAGTTCGACTTGGTTCGGTTCGTCGTCCAGCTCTATTTGCAACATTTAAAAAATAGTGATAACTAAACCGTACTAAATATGGTTGCAGGGCAATCCAGACCGTGTAAATCTCCGATCCAACTGTAGATGGAGCATAAGTGAAAAATGGCACTGAGAAGATAATATCAATCATCTGATTTTTCCTTTTGAATTTATGCCACTTACAGTCTTACCTATACATGCATTTGATAATCATTAATTGGATGGTTGGGATTGCTTAACCAGCAAAGCTTTAGAGATATGCTCTAAAGGCGATGTACTCACAGTTTAGATCTACATGCCACTTGCATAGGACATCCGTACCATGAAAATGGTAGGCCCCATCATAGAGATCGCTCACCTCAAAAATCAGGCTGATCCGCTCATTAGATAGGCTACACCTTTATGTTGAGTCAGACCGTCAGTCAGCCCACTGGTTCCAACAGTGGCCCACATGATGATCTGACCAACCTGATTTTCATGTCCAGCGATCGTGGAGCCTCCGTTTGCATGGTACAGATGTCCTGCGTGAGTTAAGCTGTGTGTGCCCTGCATGGATATTAAGACCCAGACGAGTCTGATGCAACTCATCCGAGTTGACTCAGACTCGGTAAGACCTGATACAGTTCGAGACCGCAAGTCACCTCAGGCTGTCACACACCTGACTCGAGCGACTCCCGACTTAACTGAGGACCGAACGAGTCAGTCCAAGCTGCCGAGTTCTTTAACAATGGTCGCCAATCTGGGCTCAGACCTTATATCTATGGGTTGGGTAACTTGGGCTCCAACGATCCTATCCCAGATCGGGCTCAGTCCTAAAAACATACATAGCTGTGTCAGGTGTAACTAACTTTTGATGAGAACCATAAAAAAAGTCATAAATTTGACTAGACTCAAGACCAATCAAGTCGAGTTTTTTCTCAGAGTTTTTTGAATGAGTCATGACCAAACAGAGTTCTACTCGAGTTTTGGTGAAATCTGGAAGTCGAGTTGAGTTTTTAAACTTGGATAAAAAGAGCATTCCGTTGATCTCATGTGTTGTACACATTGACTGTAATTGCAATGCCAACAACATATTCCAATCAATGCAGCCAGAAGACACCTAGGCGTCAATGCAGAACTTGTTTTCGAATGTGTTTTTCGCGACTCATAAACAACATACCTTTCTGATGATGCATAGACTAGAAATGTTTCAACTGGAAACACATTTTGAGTGACCTTCCAAATGCAACCTTAACCATCTAACTGGTGGCCCACAATTAGAGCTTGAACCGAGCTAGCTCGAAAAGCTCGCTCGGCTCAGCTCGAAAAAGCTGGTTCGGCTCTGCTCATAGGGTTGAACAAGCAAAGCTGAGCCTATTTCATGGGTTCGTTGAAAATTCAACTAAGCTTGAGCTTGGCGTGAGCTCGATTCAGCTCGGCTCGTTTATAGGCTCGATATTTAAAACATATCATATATTGTATATTAATATTATTAAATAATATATAAAAAGTTTAAAATAAAAAAATAAAATCCTAAAAGTCGCCCTCGCCCGTAGCCGTCTAACCGCCATCCGACCTTCACAAGGACCACAACCCTCTCTCTCTCTCTCTCTCTCTCTCTCAAATCCCCCCCCCCCCCCCCCCCCCCCCCCACGTCTCTCTCTCTCTCTCTCTCATCTTCCGTCTTCTCATCTCCTCTCTCTCTCCGCTCGTCGCCCGGCCATTCCAGGCAGTCCCCAACCTTGTCCGACAACTGACCGCCTGTTCGACAGTCAACCTCCCTCTAGCCGACGAATTCCCCTGTTCAACCGCCCCAACCTCGAAAGCCCAACCTCAATTCGACTCAAATGTCCAAACTCGATAGTGGCTCGAAAGCTCGGCTTGAATTTAGGCTCGAAAGCTTGAAGCACGAATTCGGCTCGAAAGCTCGACCAAACCAAGCCAAGCTTGCCTGTTGGGCTCAAGGACCAAGCTGAGCCGAGCTCGAGCCCAGGTCACCTGCTGACCAAACCAAGCCGAACTGTCCAAACCTCAGTTCGGCTCGGCTCGACTCGTGTAGACCTCTGCCGACAATGGACTTAAAAAGATAGATATTTTTATCAGCAATGGAAAATCTATTAATAGTGGCAACAACCCACATATGAACAGACAAAAGTAATTGAGACAATTTATAACCGAGCACCCCAATCTGAACTGATTGTTATAATTCATTTTTTCGAGAGAGAATTTGTAAGTGGAACATCTCAAGCAGTTCGATCCAATCAGTGCATCTCAATCTCATTTTTCATCTGTGTCTGAAGTTGTGGCTGGGTTACCGAAACTCCATTTTAAATTCTATCTCAGTTCTCAAACGGACTTTTTCTTCTTGAGTTCTGTTGTCTTAAAATTGATTTACATTTGATCTCAGTCCTCAATGATGTGTAATATTGCCTTATTAATGGCCGTGAAAATCGCATTGTCAAGCAACTTCGAAATCGAGCAGATTTCTTAACTCCACTGATCTCTTAACTGCAAGCATCATTAGCACCATTACAGGCTAAGGTATTGAGACACTAGAAGACCACCACAGTTGTAGGCACTTGCAACCCACAGATCTCCTAACTCCACTGAAACAAAATCAGCTCGGCTTGGACTTTCAGAAGGGAAACTACCCAATTGCTTGTATATATAAGACACTGTCGTCTGAAGAACTTCACCCTTGCTAGCACACTTTCCACAAGCAACAGATGCCAAGAAAAAGCTGCAAACCTCGTTCCAGCCACAAGCAATACAAACCATATTTATTGCCACATCAACCCAGAAAGAGGCTCTGCTTGATTCTAAAAGGAAGAAGCAAAACTTGCTAAGATGCTCGGGCATCCCTCTGGGGCTGTTTGGATGGGTGGAAATAAAAAAGTAACTGAGGAAATGAAATTAATTTCCATAAATGGGATAGTTTCCCTCATTTGAGAAGGACCTAGGCTACCACTGTCAAGCCTCAATGGCCAGACACAATGGAAATCTGCTGAGCAGAAGACAACGGCAGACAGCCATGAGAGGATAGGTTACTAAACAAAAAAAGAATGAAGGGGCCAACGATTCTGAAATTACTGAATACTGGGGGGTATGGCACCATTCAACTCACGTGTGTGGGGAGAAGGGGAGAGAGAGAGAGAGAGGCATAGGGAATGGGGCAATGCTCAAGTGCCTGCTAATGAGAGGAATGGTAGGCAACCCATCTCACTTGTTCCCTTGTTGTGGCCCGCTCATGTCCTTGATCCACCTAATTTTTGGATTGATGTCCTAATATCAGCATATAAAAACAAAAAACATCAGCCTACATAATAGATATACAGAGTGGATGTCACACAATCATCAGGGTGAGCCCCACAAAGCCTTTGTCGGATGGTCTCCTTAGTTAGATGCTTGGTGTCGAATGCAGGCTACACATTGAAGAGGTCATGCAGGCTATACGTATTAAGAGAAGGTAAAGCAGGCAGGTGCAAAATATGCCGTCCCTCATGCAGTAAAATCTCAACCCTCCTCTGCCCAGCAGCTACATTTTTATAATGAATTTACCCTCTTAATCTCCGCTGTGAGACTAATTGTGAGGGCGAAAATGTCCAAAGCTATTAGCATTATATATAGTAGAGAAGATCTGCTCAATAGACAAGATAGGATGAAAGGTTGGCTGTGAACTTTGAAGCAGGCATGTTTCTTACGACATTCATGGACAAACAGAATGAAAGAAAGGAGACCAGCTTTTCGGGTGGAAGGAGAAGATGGGAACTGACCTTTGGAGGGATTCCCTGCAAAGGACCAAAATGGCTGGATATATTGACACTCAAAGATGAGGCGGAAATTTTCTTCAAAGGCCATACATAAAGGACAAGAAAGCACAGGAAATTCCCTTTGATTTTGCCCAGATTTCAGTGGGAGTTTCACAGTGGAAGAGTCTCCAAAGCAAAACAGAATATGTTGGATGAATTGAAGAATACAAAATCTTTATAGACCGAGGGAGAATTTCATAGTGCTCTTTATACTCTTGCCAAGCAGCTTTAACTGAAAAGGCACCAGTCCCGGATCCTGCCCAAATCAGGACATTTTCTTCTGGAATGGAAGTTGGATATCTTGGGCCATTCTGAGGTCATCCGAACATTCAATTCCATACGGAGGAACTCTGGAATCCAAGTCAAAATCTAACTGGGGAATAATTCTGCAATAGAAGACTCACCAAGCCAAACATCCATCCATAATCGAGTTGGCTTGACATTTCCTATACTCTTATCTGTTACGACCTCATCGGCAAATGCAAGAGTTACGGATCTTAGGCAAGGGGCAAGGGGCAAGGAGCATAATACATAGAGGAGTTAAAAGTATTTCTAAATTAGTTTAATTCTGTTTTATTTAGTTACTTTCTTTGGGTGGATTAGTTAATTTCTATTTTATTAAATCATCATCTTTAAGAAAACCGCTACAGAGTAGAATTTTATAAAGAATGTATAATTCTCTCTTACAAATCAATGAATATCCATTGACTTCTTCTTAGAAGTTTGGAGGTTGTTTGGCTCTCCCTCATACAGAGATCCAGAGGTACAGATCTCCCTCTAATGAGATCTATCATCTGTTTTTTATTCAGTTGAACTGTCTTGTAACGATTAGCATCATTACACCATCTTGGACAACTGAGGAAGGAAGCTAGAAGCCTGAATTTTTTTTATTTTTTTTTTCCAAACACGAGCCTTCCTTCTTGATACTCTGGTCCCAAACGGGAAGGTTTTTGGTGTATTTACTTCACATTGAACTGAGCCCAAGGAGAATAGTCAGTCATGGCTTTCCAAGCCATCTTTATCATACAAGCCGTGTTAAGACCATGGAGCTTTCTGATTCCTAAGCCATCCTCCTGCTCAAGCCTGCAACCAGTGTCCCAGGAAATCCTCCTTTTCCCCCATTTTCCAAAAGAAGAAGAAGAAGAAAGGATAGAAAATTATTTCTCTTTTTCCAGGTTTTTCTATTTCCAGGTTTTCCCTAGAAAAACCTTGGAAATCTATGTTGCCCAAAAAGGGTATTCATAAATCAATTTCCGCAGCAAGCAGGGGAAAAAAAAGAAGAAGATGACCATGCCATAGCATTTTGGTTTCATTTCAAGGTTCTCCATGAAAAAGCACACTCCAAAACGAAGTGCTGGATTAATGTTGGGGTGCACAGTCGTCCATTTCCTAAGTATTACATTTTAGTTTTCTATATCCACATTAAGTTTTCCATCAAAACAAACATTACCCAAGGACATCAGTAGCATATTGATAAGACATAATAGCACCTACCCTTCTCGCAAACTACACATTTCTGACTTTTCAAACTGATCATCTAGACTCCAATCCATGGGCTCATCATCCAAACAGTATGATTTCATAGTGGTTATGAAATACAAATTTCATATCCTAGGCCCATCACCAACATGTGGCTGTGGTGAGCAATCTGGACCATCCATCTAGCAAGGCCCACCGGAGAAAGGCCCGACTCCAAACTTACATCAAGTGGACAATCTCAATCATCCGATAATGGTTAGATTGCTCAATGGGTGTGATTTCTCAACTATGACACATCATCTACAATGGTCCCACCAAACGGGCATTCCAGAATTAGGATGAGGGTGGAAATTGAGTTGAGCTCAATCTAAACTGACTGGCCAAACCATAACGTTGGGTCAGGTCAGATAGGGTGGGATTGAGTTCAGGTTGGGCTCGGGCTAGACATCCTCAACCCAAAACCAGGTCAGGTCGGACTTGGGCTGAGGCGTCAGGCAACTGACCCAATATCTATATTAAATATTTCCACCCAATTAGCTTTTACATAGGTTAAAATTTTTCTGTGGTAAAGAGTTTTTAGCCAAGATAAAGGGTAGTTTTACCCAACTTGAGTAACGCCGGGTCGGGTCGGGCTGACTCCTCACGGGGTTATGTTGGCATTGGGTTGACCCTACCTGACCTGGCCTGCTTGAGTTGCAATCCTAATTCCAGATGAACTAGTCTAAAAAAGTGGTGTATAACTATGAAAACTGCATTAAATGCCAAGCACTAAACACAAATACTTTATCTGAAAATTGCAGAAATGAAAGATAGAAACAGAAGCCGAATTAAATATCAACATTTGATCCAAGAAATGATCTAACGACGATGCTTAGAGAACGACCGCCTCGTCTTTGAAATCATGGGTTGTGGCTTCGGATGCCGCTCAGCCGCGACCGGGTCCAACCAATTCAGCGGATGGTGGTTGAAGAATGGCCAGTTTGGAATGGTGATTGCCGCTGTCACAACGACGCCAGTGGTGTAGATGAGGAGCATCACCAGGTAGCGAGCCTGTGCAGTAGCCAGTGATGAATGCTGATGCAGCAAAGACCATGGGCATGATCCGCATCAGAAGCAGAGATTGCTTCTGGCCTTTCCAATCCATCTATAAATAGAGAAATTTTCAGAAAATGAAGAATTTCTAGAATTTGGAAGAGAACTTCTTGACTTCTTTTTTGAAAAGTAAAATTGCTTTCTTTATTTCTCAAAAAGAAGAAGAAGAAGGAAAATTCAAACCACTGTTAGAACCTCAAATATCAGTCTCTTAAAAGGTTTTCGGGTCAAAAGATGGCAAACTAGAGAGTTGGTGGCAACTCATTTGCAATTTGCCGATGATATTATTGTCTTGTGTGAAGCCTCCATAGGGCAGATAAAATTTTCAAGAGGAGAACTTTGATACTCTAGCAGTGTGATAGATTATATTCAAGCATCTAGAAATTGCATACCTGGAAAGCATGGTATTCAAATCAACTGTCCAAATTGTGGATCCCCGTTTAGATGTATCATTGACCAAAAACTACAATTATGTGATTATCTAACCATTATTGAATTGGTTGAATATATATATATATATATATATATAGAGAGAGAGAGAGAGAGAGAGAGAGAGAGAGAGAGAGAGAGAGAGAGAGAGACGATTATGTGATTATCTGACTATTGGATTGGTGGATATTTTTTGGACAGCTAAAATGAAAAGCAACCAAGATCCTATTCACGATCAGAGGACAGGATTATTAATACAACCTGATTTTGGGATTGTAAATTAGGTACATTGTTGGTCTGTTAAATTTCAGTTAATGTATGCTACATATACAATTTATGAGTGCCTTTGTATTAGGGGTGGCAATGGGCAGGGCCAAAGTTGTTTCTGGCTGGGCCCTAGAGCCCTAAGAGGACATGGCAAGATCAAGGTCGGCCCTACAAATTGCATATGCAACGTGTACAATTGTTTTACAATTGGCGAGTGTATGTTCATGAATCATCATGCTCCTCTAAAGTATTAAGGTTTTTCTGTGGTCACACCTATGTCCAGATCTTGTTTTACAAATAGTAGGAGCCACCTGTTGAGCGACTCAGATCTTGGACAAACATTCACATTGACAAGTTGTTGAATGAGAAAATCTTCGATACTCTAGCAGAGAGTGATGCATAATACATATGCACTTGTAAATTACTTTAGAAAGTGTGTACACCCAAAACAAACAATTCAAATTAAGCCGTGTGCGCGTTGTGGTTACAAGTTTGGATGTATCATGAACCAAAATTACGCTTATTTGATTAGCTAACTATTTGATTTGTGGACATTTATTGGACAGTTAAAACTAAAAAAATCCAATGTCCTATTTCAACATACAAGTTTCATAAATCAGAGTTTACAATTGTTTGACCAATCTGATTTTGAGACTATGATTTAGCAACGGTAGGCCCAATAGTTTTGTCTGTTTAACATTAGTTTACATATGCATCACATATAATTTCTCTGTGCCTGTATATCAAGCATCACACACAGCCGGAGTATCAAATAACTCCCTTTGTTGAATATCTTTCTGCATATGCACCACACATCACGCGGTTCCCTGCAATGTTATATAATTCCTCCAGTGGGGAAGAAGGGGAATTATGCCATGCTCAGCTAGATGTTTGTACAGAGTCGTCCAGGCTTTCGGATTGTATAAGTGGGGCCCTAATGTTTTGGTGATCCAATCCATCGGTATGATGGGCCCCATACTGAGTGGCCCATGCACAAAAAACCTCTCAGATGAATAAAAATAAATAAACAAATAAAACCTAACCCTTAACCAATAGACAGTAAAGAAAGAAAATACAGCAAACCAAAAGGAAAAAGGGCGAGATATCGTAAGCTATGATATTCCAAGTGGCCATTTTCAGAATATGGGCCATTTAATCAACGGCTGGATCACTGAGCCATGGACCCACTTGCCCGAACTGAAAACCCGAACTTGCTGTAAGAGCTCTCGGCCCGAGCATTGTCTGACCTTGTGGAGAGAAACCCTAATTTCTGAAAAGTGGTAAAGAACAAGAAGAAGAGAACTAAGGGCGGGTTGAGGAGGTGGCTAGCTTACCGGGAGTGCGTACAATACCCCCAACTCTTGGATGACGAGTTCCTAATGAGAAGAACGACGGGAGCTTTGGACGAGCGAGGCGTGAATTTTGGCAATGTTACCGTCCTCAGTTACGTGGTGTAAGAGACTCGGTTTGGCTAATGACGCTGCCACCAGCCAGGTGGCTAGTGGTCGATGCTCTGTGGACCCCACCATGATGTCTGTATTTTATCTACGCCGTCCATCCATTTCTCCATATCATTTTAGAGCTTGATCTAAAAAATTAGGCAGATCTAAATCTCAGGTGGACCACACCACAGGAAAATAGTAGTAATTAAATGTCCACCATTAAAAACCTTCTAGGGCCCATTGTAATGTTTATTTGACATCCAACCTGTTGATTAGGTCATACAGACTTGGATGAAGGAGAAAACCAAATATCAGCTTGATCCAAAACTTCTGTGGCCCCAATAAGTTTTTAATGGTGGGGCATTCCATTAACACTGTTTCCTGTGATATGGTCCACTTGAATTTAGATCTACCTTGTTTTTTGGGATCATACCATAAAATAATCTTGAAAAATGGATGGACGGCGTGGATGAAATACATACATCATGGTGGGGCCCACAGAGCACCGACCACTAGCCATTGGCTAGTTGAAGGGTCACTAGCCAATCCGCGTCCGGTTGGAAGACAGATAAACATCACTGTGAGCTGCAGGAAGATATCAACGGTGCACGCATGAGATCCACACCGTCCATCAGGCGCGCCACCTGATTTCTGGCCTTCAATCCGAACATCACGTGGATCCAAAACTCAGGTGGGCCTCATCATAGAAAACAGTGTTGAATCGTGATAAGACCTGTTACCACGGACGAGGATTGCCTGGTGACCGGGTCATCGTGGAGATTCCTCGTGATCCCCGACTCCGTGGGGCACGGTGTGATGGATGTGTTTTATCCATGCCATTAGTCATTTTTTCCATATTATTTTGGGCATAAGCCAAAAATTGAGGCAGACCCAGAGCTTAAAGTAGACCACATCACAGGAAAAGCGGAGATTGAACAGCTACAATTGAAAAGTTATTGGGCTGTTGAGTCAGTAGCGCCGTATGTGACATGTTCCTTTTAGTGGCCGGTCCTTTCTCAAATAAAGTTTTTTAGCCCTTAAGTCACTTTTTTTATTTTCGATAAATGAAAATGCCCCCCTGTTACAGTGGGAAAGAAATGTTTTTTTTAAGAGGGACGTGTGCCCCACCATAAATATGGATTCAGCCCACCTCTTAGCTGATCTGATCCGTTCATTTTAATCGGATAGCCATGAAACCATAAAAGGTTTTTGGCAGTTTTCTATTCGAGGCTTTCTATGGCCCACAACTACACTAATAGTATGCTTTTAATTCTAAATTGTTTCTTCCCGCTATAGTCCATCTGTGATGAGTGTTATCCTCAAACTTAGGTGATGACATTAAATTAAAATTCATTACATTTGGGATTAATGGATTTGCTTAAGGGTTAAAATGTGGGGCCCTTGTTGCGCTACATTTCACTGTTTCTTTCTTTCTTCCTTTGGTTTCTTCACAGGAGTGGATAAAAGTGTGAAAGGAGAGGATGGTGTTTTTTTATTCCCTTCATTATTTTTTCTTCATTCTTTTTTAATTCCATGAATTTCTATATATATATATATATATATATATATATATTTTATGGATGATAAGGTTTTGTGAAGGGGGGATGGTGTGGAATAATGTTGTAATTGGTGACTTTTATAATGGATGAATTTGATGAATCTTCTAGTGGAATAATGTTGTATGGTAGATCATCGATATTCAGTGTGGATCGTCGATATTCAATATAGACCACTGATATTAAGAGTGGATTGTTGATATTTTCACTGTGGATCGTGGATATTCATTATGTGTAACCGATCCTACGAAAACAACCATAACTCCTTTGTTTCATGTCCAAATTGGGTGATCTATATTTGTTTGAAAGATGATAAACTTTCAAATAAATTTATAATCACTTTATTTGGACATCATTTGATTGTCCAAAAGTAAGCCCAAAGTCATTATATATTACAAATATTCATTGTGGATCGTCAGCCCTATGAGAACGGCCATGACTCCCTCATTATATGTTTGATTTGGGTGATCTTGTACTTGTTGGAAATATATTTTGATGAACTTTTAAATAAATTTTGAATTATCTCATCTGGACATCATTTTGATTGCCTAGCAGTGGGCCCAAAGTTCATTAAGGGTTCTCACTCTCCTTTCACATATAGGATCTTATAATGAGGAATTTTAGGTTGTAGGACGATGGACTATATATGATGCTCTACCAGCCTATGAAACATCTGAGTTACCCTACCGTAAGGGATGTTCGTATATATAGCCAACGTGTGCACTTCAACTATCAATCCCTACTATTAGTAGTCACCATCCTCAAGCAATGTCCTATTCCACTAAAGGTATGGATCATGTTAGATCTCAACTGCTAAATGCCCGTTAAGTGTGGTTTAAAACGAATAAATTGTTGAAAACTTCAATTAACCATTTGAAACTCAAGAGGTGTCGGTAAGCCTTTTAATCACTCGATGGACCATCCAAAACATAAGATCAGCTACTTATTTCTGTGTTATTAATGTACCGAAAAACACATGGTGAATCCCTTATTAGATTTGTGCAAACTTCAACCCTAATAAAAAAAACCCATTTGCACCCACTTTCAGTAGCCGTGCAAAAGCCCTTGGGTACAACTAAAGTATGATCACTGAGGGCTCTCCATTTGTGCATCCTCGAGTATAAGGGTTTAAAGCGATTAGTGTAATAACTATATGCCTATTCAAAGTCCGAGCATGCTGAGTCTTTGAGTATTTATGCTTGTTAGTGATTTATGCCCATACAAGTGACCAGAGGCCTAATCCCAATGATTATTCATGGCTTTCTTACACAGTTATATGGGATGGGGAAAGAGGTGAGTTGACACCAAGTTGACCCTAAATTTGATGAAGATTGACACCAAGTTAATCCCATCGCATGAGATGATCTTCTGATGACAACATATGTACGCCCTGGAACTTACAGTCATGGCCAGGGCAATAAGATTCATAGCACACAACACTTCCTTGGCTACTAAGCCATTATGTCCAATCTCTAATGTTCAAGGTATCACAAATGATGCATTTCAAACTCACGCAAATATGTCTTATAGAAGTTGATTAAGAGTAATAAAATGTATCATACCATCTATCAAGGTTTAATAATAATAATTTTTTAGGGCATTACCCTAACAATCTTTCACTTACCCTAAAAATAATCAACTTCCATATTCAGTCTCATATTATAAATATGTGCATTAAAAGTATAATCAAGTGAAACTTACCAATCAACTTCCACATTTAGTCCCATTCCATAAATATGGACATTAAAAGTACAATTAGGTAAAGCTTTAGTAAGAGAGTCTGCAATGTTATCTATGGAGGCAATTATTAGAACCTCTACTATCTTGTCCTCAACAAAATGTAGAACTACATGGTACTTTCAGTTAACGCACTTAATTTGTGATACCGTGACACTTTGTTCATTTCTATGTTTTTATTTTCTTATCCACTACAATCATTCTATGATTAGCTGTTGGAAGAAGAACAGGGTGGGAATGCCAAAGGCTTAACCTGATCACTCGATGGCTGAAATCGGTTTACCTGCAAGCTAAAACATACATTTCTGCTATGTTTCATATTATAGTAAAACACTATAATCCAATTACAGCATGTAATCCTTTTATAAGCAAATACAGACATTTAAATAACCCATGTAAATGATTTTATGGCCATCCAAACTGGCCAGGAGTTGGTACACCCACCCACATTATTAGTCACCCCGCAATGTTACGTTGAGAATTGATGCCTAGACCTCAGTGTTGAAGCGATGTTATCTTTCACTCAGTCTACTACCATATGTTGTTGGGCTTTGTGTATTGCAAATATTTATTTTGTGTGGCCCAACCTGCATGTTGTTGTTCCTAGACTGATACTCTGAGCTTTGACGATTCACTAGTATGTATTGAAATTTGTACACATGGAATATGGGTAACTCAAGCAAACTGCCCAAGTCAATAGCCCCACTTTAGATGGGTCAACGATATTGTTGCTTGCACGGACATTGGACTTGGACGGCTAGGATTTGCCACGTGACCTTTGATCTGTGTGCAAGAGCTCATTCTGTCCGCTAGACCTGCAAATGAAGAGAAAGAGAAAGCAGGAGGGTGCCACCGTGCGGTGGGGAACTCTTCGATGCCTGAGTCAGGCCCAGGAGTAATGAGGATTATGGTCTAAGTAATTCATTACCTTTAAGGTGTAGATCTAAGCTCTATTTATGGAGTTTTGGAGGCGGTTTGGAGAGACAAATCTCACTAGGACACGTTGGTAGAGTCTTGTTCGAGGAAACATTCTCTCTTGCGATTGTATCGGGAATATCTTGTTGGAGAATACTATAAATTTTAGGAGTATTTAAACCTTTCGTAAATATTATAGATCAACAATGGGTGGTCGGTTGGTCTTATATTGTATCTGGCTGTTTTGGGGCTGAACTTGGGTGGTCAGCCTGTAGAGGACGAGCCCGGGTGGTCAGCCTATCAAGGACAAGCCTGGGTGATAGGCTTCAGCAAGGTGTAAGCTGCCGGATGATCTATGAGCCGGACCAAGGGGAATGAGCTTTTTAGTGGTTCATAGGCTAGGGTACATCCAGGAATATCCAAATAACAGATAGGTACACGGTACACGAAATGATGTCCTTACGGCCCTCGACAGGCCGACATCTATTCAACAGTAAAGGTCCGAAACAAATGACCATTAATCAAAATTTCAGATCGTTTGATCATTTTATGATTTTAGTTTCAGGATCCATCTATATTAGGTTGGATGATTTGGAAGTAGAAAATTGAGTCGCATACATGCCACGTGGCAGGTATAAAATTTGAGTGCACGTGTATGAACCGTCATCCTATGCCAGAGTACCGAATAACTCCCCCTAAGGACCAAGAGGACACAGACCGTCTCTCTTTCCCCCTCGTCGCTCTTCGCGCTACTTCACTCTTTGCCCTCTTGCTCGCTAACGTACGCCGGTGGGTGAGGATGCCAAAGAGGACTACGCACACGTACTCGAGCGAGGATGCCCATCCGGACGGCCCCGAATCCGATCTCTTCGTTTACTACTGCAAGCACTGTGGGTCCCATGTTCTCATCACAGGTTCTCTCTCTCTCTCTCTCTCTCTCTCTCTCTCCACCGCCGGATCATAGAAATATGAAATCGGTACCATTCTACCTATTTCTAGAAATGAAACGTATTAGGTAGCGTTTGGATGCACAAACAAATCGAATTGCAAAAAATCCCATCATTCCTAATGGAAAGTAGACTTCAACTTGCAATTTCTTCAATCTAATGACTCTTATGCAAAGCAATCGCGATTTGGAACTAAAGGCGCTCGATATGAATGCTGAGGAAATCACAATTTGGGGTTTTCCACGTTATGAGAAGAAGGATTCCAACGGGTCAAGATCGCCCGGCAGGTGTTTGGGTACCATGAGATGGTCTGGGATCTAGATTACTAGTACCAATGGGCTGGACCGGGTCCAAAACTTCCAGCTCAGCCCATGGTCATTGGACATTGAGCCAGGGTACGATAATAATAATAAGAGGTGAGGTCAAGATGATGTCTGAGTCTCTGAACACCATCCAACCCTCCATCCAACCCGTCCATCAGTTGCGTCACCTCGAGTTTCCAGAAGGGTCTATAATTCTGCCCAATCCAAAATTCAGGTAGAACACAGAAATGGGAACAGGACAGCAGGAGACACGCAACCTTTATTTTCACTGGGGTCCAACTGAGTTGCAAAACCGTCTGATTTTTTTGCCCTCATGTGATGTCGGCCCACGGCCCACCTTGGGGCCCAACATGTGCTGATTTTGAGCTGTTTGTTACAAGACTTGGGGCCTAATGTTGGAGATCACACTTGCCATTTGTGGAAGATAGGGGACTTGAAGATTTTGGGATATTTAGTAGATTTGTTTTTGCTATTTTAGGCCAAAAAACCTTGTTGGTGGGGTTGTCATTGAGAAGATTTTTGCTACACCCACTGCTTGTGTATGCTACATAGGCGTAAATCTTAGCCGTGGTTGATGTCCGTATCTCGACGGGTGTAGAATGCGGATAGAGCGAGTCTCTCTCCTCTCCTCTCTCTCTTCCGAGAATCTCTCCGGAATAGTGAGAGACAGGAAGTGGATTTCGTGTGAAAGCCTTCATACGCTTGGAACCTAGGTGGGGTGCATGGCTGATGTTTGTGAGAAATCAATCCCGTCCATCTGTTTTGTGAGCTCATTTTAGGACGTGAGACAAAAAATGAGCCGCATCCAAGAATCAAGTGGGTCACACTAAAGGAAAAGGTGGGTAGGGAAGATAGCGGATTGCGTAGTGAGTAAGTCAGTACTCCCTCTGTGGGGCCCCCTGTGATTTATGTAATTTATCCACCCAATAATCTTAGGGCTTGATACAAAAAATGAATCATATCCGAAGTTCAAGTGGACCACACAACAAGAAACAGTGTGAATTGAACATTTACCATTGAAAAATTCTTGGGGGCCACAAAAGCTTTGGATCAAGCTGATAATTGTTTTTTACCTTCATCCATATCTGTGTGATATTATGAACAGGTTGGATGATACAAAAAATGAAGCATATCCGAAGTTCAAGTGGACTGTGGACCACACCACGGAAACAATGTGAATTGAACATTTACCATTGAAAAATTCTTGGGGGCCACAAAAGCTTTGGATCAAGCTGATATTTGTTTTTTACCTTCATCTATATCTGTGTGATATTATGAATAGGTTGGATGACAAATAGACATCACTATAGGGCCTTAAGAAGGTTTCAACGGTGGAAATCATGATTCCCGCGGTTTCGTGTGTTATGGTCCACTTGAGCTTTCGTAGGAAGTTCCTGCGCAAGGAACTTCGGTGGGGCTCACTGTGATGTTTGTGAGAAATCCACCCCATCTATCTGTTTTGTGAGCTCATTTTAGGACATATAACCAAAAATGAGTTGGATCCAAGACTTCAGTGGGCCGAAAACGTGAGGATTGAACTTCCATAGTTGAAATATTCTTGGGGCCACTAAAGTTTTGAATCAGGCTAATATTTGTGTTTTCAGTTCATCCTAGTGGGAATGACATTATGAACGGTACGGATGGCATATGAACATCACTGTGGATGTTAGGGATGTTTCAACAGTAGTAATTTCCCTACCTACCTTTTCTTTTAGTGCGGCCTACTTGATTCTTGGATGTGGCTCATTTTTTGTGTCACATCCTAAAATGAGCTCACAAAAAGGATGGACAGGGTGGATTTCTCACAAACATCAGCCATGGCCCCACCTAGGTTCCTAGCGCCGGAAGGCTTTCGCATGATATCTGCTTCCGATTTCTCGCCATTCCGAGAGAGAGAGAGAGAGAGAGAGAGAGAGAGAGAGAGAGAGAGACCCTCTTTCTCCGCATTCTACACCCCTCGAAATACAGACATCACCCACGGCTGGGATTTACGCGTATGTAATGTACACAAGCCGTGGGTGTTTCAAAAATCTTCTCGTTGTCATTATCTTAAATAAATTATAGATTGATTTGAAATCAATCTACTAGTTGGGGTATTTTTATTAAAGTTTCAGGAGGATTGTCTTTAGGGTCTATAAAAGGGGTGGTGGTGTTGGAGGGAGAGCATTCCACATTTATAAGAAGAAGTTTGAATATCAATAAAGTTATTTCTTCATCTCTACTGCAATATTTCTTGTGAGCATACACTTATTTCTTTCTGATTTGGGCGTCGAGATCTCATTGGTTGATAATTGAGTTGTACCATTTTGGTGTTAGGACGGGTTATCATTGGGGATTTTCGACTCTACATCATCTCCTAATTACTACGAAGGAGGTGACATAGGAAGAGTTTGCCCAAGCAAACCAAATAATTTGGGCACTCACAAAGCGAGTAAATCAACTCACGTATATGGCAGGCAATCTTACTAATCAAAGTGGGAGAGCAATGCAGAGGGGGACCGAAGACCAAAGTTGGAGTATGTGGACATATGAAGGAAGGACCCCACCAAAGTCTTAACTCTTGACAAACAATGGGCAGCTTTGGCTTGTGAAGGCAGCAATGATTGAATCCTTTGTTTGTTGGGACGAGACAAATAGCCTGAAATTAAGGTAGAAATCTTATAATTCCATGGTCTTTGTATGTTAACGACTTCATCAATTGATTAAGCAAGGTGGAAAAGGTTTTCAAGTACAAGGATATTGCGGACAATTGAAAGGTTAAGTTGGTAGTATGAAGTTTTCCAAACACATGTTAGCATTGTAGGATGGTCTCCAAATCGAACGAGTCTGTCAAGGTAAGGAGAAAGTGAATTATTGGGAAAAGATAAAATGAAGTTTTTTTCTTTGAAAGATAAAGATGAAAAGAAGTTAAATGGAAGTTCCTACCTACGTCTTATGCTTATGACCTGTATCCAAGGTATTGCAAATGGTTACATAACGGCCCTGACATAACAGTAACTGTGGTAACTGTTTTGCACTATGAGATCGTAATGGCCATTGTGGAAAAATGGCCCGTAACCATCCGTTATGGGGCTGAAATAGTCCTCCCCTGCCCAAATAAAAAAATCCATGATAGCCGTTGCAGGGGGTCGTAACAGCTGTTGCAGCTATTTGTTGCAAGATTTGGGGCCTAATGTAAGAGATCACATTTACCATTTGTGGAAGATAGAGAGGACTGATGTGGAAGAGATGGGTGGGAATGTCATTTATCGTAAATAAATTATGGATTGATTTGAAATCAATTAAGCTTGATTTGTAATCAATTAAGCTTGATTTGAAATGAATCTAATAGTTGTATCTTCATTAAAGATTTAAAGGGAATGTCTTCAGGTTCTATAAAAGCGGTGGTGGTGTAGGAGGTAGAACATTCCATATTTTCTGAGTTTGTTAGCTTTCATTAAGATTGTAAGAGAAAAAGTTTGAATATCAATATATATATATATATATATATATATATATAGAGAGAGAGAGAGAGAGAGAGAGAGAGAGAGAGAGAGAGAGAGAGAGAGAGAGAGGCTCACCTGGGCACTTCTCTCACGAGAGACTCGTGAGCACTTTTTCATGGCTCATCGCACATGATGTGAGCCCAAAATCTGAGCCGTCCATGTGATGCAGCACCTCAAGAAACCTCCAAGGCCCATCTTTCAATCTGATCCAAAACTCTGGTGGGCCGCAATAGAAAGCAAGAGGCAAATCAGGGGAGGAAACTGTTTCCTTCTTTCATGGACCACCAAAGTTCTGGAACAAGTTGAAAAATGGGCCCTGGGGGTTTTTTAGGGTGCTGCATCACGTGGACGGCTCAGATTTTGGGCTCACGTCATGTGCGATGAGCCATGAAAAGGTGCTCACGAGTCCTCGTGAGAGAAGTGTACAGGTGAGCATTCCTCTGTGTGTGTGTGTGTGTGTGTGTGTGTGTGTGTGTGTGTGTGTGTGTGTGCATTTATTCATTTTTTTTGTGGCGTTAAGATCTCATTGACTCGATAACTGAGTTCACCACCATGCAACCAGTCTAACTGAAGGTTTTGAATGGCCCAGTTTATATATAAACAACATCCCCCCCCCCCCCCCCCTGGTGGGGCAAATTAAAGGTTTGATTGTCCACTCTCAACCTGTTCCTTGTGTTGTGGCCAACCTGAATTTTGGATGGAGCTAATTTTTATGTAGTTATGGCAACTTGAGGTGATTCATTTTCTGGATGGGGGTAGGATTCTGTGGTATTGGTACCACTGCAGTGCACCTCTAATAAGAATAATCATGTATACCTATTTTATATGATGGGTCATGATTCAATGAATGGTTGCTCATGTGCAGGGGCGGAAACGTGTTAGAGATGTGGGTGTTTGGCACACGTGTCAGAGATCCAGACCATTCATCAGGGTGTGCGCACTGTGAATACGCTACATACCAAAAATCATGGTAGCACACTCATCAAGTTACCCACACATGGACATTGAATGTAGATTGTTGGACTTCTATTTTCTAACTGCCCAATTTTCACACAAATTTGACCTGTTGGAGCAGCGGATCAACATTATTTTTGGTCCATGGCATGCTCAAAGAGCACCCTACCTGATGAATGGACCAGATCTATGATGCATGTGCCATACGCCTGGATATCCAATACGTCTTCTGCCCCCATACATGAGTGGCTCCTCATTGAATCATGACCCTTATATGATTAACTTGTATATTCTTAAAAAAAAAACTTGTATATTATAAAACTACATACTTTATCATGCTTGGGTTGGGGGAGTTGGTTTGTCTCAAGCATAGTATTAAAAAACAATCATGCAATGACTTACATAATGGTTACGGTGGGACCTGTTATGCGATATGGGGATGTAATGGCTGTTATGAAAAATGGTCCATAGCAGTCGGATATGGGGCCGATATAGTTATTACTTCAAGAAAAAAATGGCTGTTACAGGGCCATAATAGCGAATCATGATGACCATAATGTTGGTTGTTATGCCCATCATCACCATTATTGAATACCTTTGATGTAGGGGCATCTTGGTGTGACTCCAAGGATGTCACGTGTCTCTACACTTGGGATGGGGTTGCCCACGAGGTGGGGTCTGTGAGATGCAGAATGGCCACGAGGTAGGGCCCACTGTGGGACCATGTGATTCGGTGACCCATGTGATGCGGGGGTTGCCCACGGGGAGGTATCACCTGAGTTTGCTTGGGAGGGCCTGCATATAAGGATAAACTGGTCCTTCCCCATCAGCTTTGGAGCTTTTGGTGCGCTGGCCAGTTGTCCTCTATCAAAATGGTATCAGAGCGGGAGCCCAGTATTCGAGTCTCCTCGTTGGTGTGGGTGGATGATGTGGGGGCAACTTGGTGTGACTCCAAGGATGCCACGTGTCTCTACATTGGGGTGGGGTGGGGTGGCCCATGAGGTGGAGTTTGTGAGATGTAAAATGGCCATGAGGTAGGGCCCACTGTGGGACCGTGTGATTTGGGGATCCATGCGATACAGGGGTTTCCCATGGGGAGGTCTCGTGATGCATGGGGTTTTATGTTATGCCCTAATTCTATATGTAAGTGTGATCAATGGATGATATTGAAGTCATGAAAATTAATGCTAACTAGCAACAAAGCACAATAGAATAGAGAATTCCAACCAAAGAATAGTGATGAATCATTAGGGCCACGCCCCTAGCATGAAGTACACATAAAAGTAAAAGGGGAGAATCCAAGAGATATGAGAATATCCCTAATCTAGCATAAGTCAGTCCTAATTAAAGGGGAAACAACCCAAGTTAAGGAAGGAAATCACGTGCGCAATCGTCCACACGTGTGGATAGCCATCTGTCCGTACGGATGTGGATAGTTGCCCACGTGTAGATTGTTTGAAGGATTGAGGAGGTTAGATGAAGGAAAGAAAAGATGGAGGAAGAAGAAAGGGGGAAGTTGTGGAAAATCAATGAGGGCTTAAAGAAAGGGGAGGGTTTAAGAGTATGAAGGATCTTACCTTTTTATGTGCGTAGAAAAACCGAGATACAGGGAAAATTGAAAACTGGGGCGGAATTCTCATACCCGAAGGGCCAATCCTGAAACCCTAATCCTTCTTCATAAGGAGGAGAAGAAAAACAATGCATAAATCCCATTCTAGGGCTGGACATCTAGCCCTATGGCTTTTATGTTAAATTTTCATGAAAATTACAAAACTGCCTCTCATGTCCCAAATTTAAAATAACATAATCCAAACATCAAATACCAAATCTAAACAATCTCCATGTCCCTAAATAATGTCTAGAACATGTGAAAACTGAAAAATAAGAAGTGGGCCACCTGAAGTAGGCCCGTTGAGATCCAACGGCTGGATGTCCAAATTGGACGAAAGCAACGATCTGATCTCTATCCAATCAAAGATCCATGGTTCAGATAACCTTCGATAATGAACCTCCAAATGTGCATGTGCATGTTCGTGGGGTATCATGTCCCGTCAGAAAATGAGCCCGCTGGGCCCAGCATCCATCCACATAAGATCCTCCACTCTAGCACTCTGTCTACGTCGCCTCTGTCTCTGATACACTCTAAAAGGTGCACCACTGATGTCCACATCATCTTGCCTAGGGTTGCCTGGGAGGGCCTGCATACAGGGATAAACCGGTCTTTCTCCATCAGCTCTGGAGCTTTTGGTGTGTTATTCAGTTGTCCGCTATCAACCTTGGTCTCAGGCTTGGGCCTAGGCCTTTTGCTATCGTGTCCGGCTCGAGTTGACACACACACACCCGGCCCGTTGAGATCCCTAAATGGGAGAATGGTCAACTAGGTGCCATTTTTTATTTATAGTTTCTTGATTGATTATGGAAGAGATAAGGGTTGGTCCATTTGAATTTGGATTATAGATGAGGTTATTTAATTCATATTGTGTGTGTGTGTGTGTGTGTGAGAGAGAGAGAGAGAGAGAGAGAGAGAGAGAGAGAGAGAGAGGTTTTGTTTCATACTTTGTTCAGGGCTGTTACTAGGAGAGTAAGGTGACGATTAAATGTAGGGAGGATAGAAAAAGTATTGTAAGTCATGGTTTTGGATATCAGTTTTGGAGTGTGACTCGCCAAGGGATTGAAACTGGTAAGACTTGGTCAGACATTCTGGTACGACTCAGTAAGACATGCATGCTTTGGAGGGGATGGCTCGTTTTGTTGTCCACCTAAACTGAATAAACTTGGCCTAGTTGACTCAGTTTCAGCCGATATTAAAAACCATGTTTTGAGTTGTGAGGTAGCCCCCTCGACATGATACTTGCAATTAAATTCATGACTCTTTTATACTTCACAATTTTTGTCAACAGTAAATCTTATTCATAACAGGATGAAGTGGTACAATGCAACGGATGTTAAAAAAAAAAAAAAAAGGGAAAATGCACCCGATTGGTGAAAAGAATAGCTCAACATAACCCTCATATTAAATCGCTTGTAAAAGAATTGCCTGTTCCTCCAGCCTGGAAAATTGCTCTCTTTTAGCCCATTCAATTAGAGAATGATGCATGAATTTGACTAGTGTTACCTAGTTTGCCTGTTCTAAATCGCATGATCTGCATTGCTATTTTTACTGGGCCAGAATTATGATTCTCTACTCTTATGGTTGATTTTGTAAAGTAGGTAGTACCATTCCTGTACCACATATTGGAATGACCTGCAATCCAGACCACAATGCACTAGAAAATCTTTTAAACATCTAATTTCATTTTCTTCAGATTTCCTTCTGTTGCATTGCTTTCATAGAGTCCACATGATTGCCATTGGAAGTACTTTCCAAATTATTTGGCCACCTTTTGTAAAAGGGCCATCTGTCCAATCCTCTAAATGCTTTGTTACTAATGACAACATCAGCCAAGGTATTCCAATGCTCTATAAGAGAGAGCACCACTTGCCTTTTGCAAGTTAACAACGAAGAAGTAAAAGGCTGGCATTTCGTGCATAGCTCCAACACATGGCAGTAGTTGTTGGGAAATTCAAAACTCCCGTTCCGCAAATTGTGTTAGGAGTTTTGCAACTGCTAACCAACAAAAAGCCTTGGCCCAACGTGGTGGATAATATTGCCAACCTAGGGACAAGTGGACTTCTCCGGATTCATCTAGGATGACTGCCTTTTCATTGAGGACTTTCCAGATGGATCATGGATCTAATTTCTTCCATCCTCTTCAGATGCCTGTAGATAATTGTTTTTAGCACATACATTAATTCCTCAAACATCGGTATTTTGTAATCCCATAAATTTCTTCTGAATTCCAACGATAATAGCAACTTTCCCCTACCGCCTTGTGATGATCCTCAATAGCTGTATCTTTCCCAGGGGTCAATGCATATGACTTCAGCCATCATTGAGAAACATCCCCCATCTAGATATCTTTCTAGAAACATATTCTTCTCCCTCAGCATTACTAGGCAAATGGTGATGGAGGTTTGGTATGGAGGATAGTAATCTAAGGAGAGAGGGGGTAACAGCAGGGAAGTTTTTTTTTTTGGGGGGGGGGGGGGAGGGGGGGGGGGGGGGGCTGCTTTTGGAAGATGTTTGGATGGGAGAGAGAGCGCTTCGAGAAGACTTTCCAATATTATTAAGGCTTTCTTTGAGTGAATATTCCTGCTTTTGGAGGATGTTTGGATGGGAGAGAGAGCGCTTCGAGAAGACTTTCCAATATTATTAAGGCTTTCTTTGAGTGAATATTCCTATTGCTTAATGCTTCTCAATATCAGCTAATGGAGGGTTGTGGTCTCCCCCATGTCGAAGGAGTTTTTTGGATTGGGAGTCCAGCTATTTTTTAAAGGCTTTTGGGGTGGCTCCGCCCCGTTTGTCCTTCTTTGGGAAACATGGATGCGAAGGTGTGGGATAAAGAGAAGTTTGGCCAGTTCTCGGTTAGTTCTATATACATGCTGATTATTGGGTCTCAGTCGGGAAGCATGTTTGCCTCACTGCCTTTGTTTGGCATTATGGCACCCCCCGGCAGCGGCTCTAACATGGCTGGTGGGAAGGAATAAGGTGCTCGCAGTTGATAGTCTTCGTAAGAGGAAGATGGTGATTCCTAATTTTTGTGTGATGTGTTTACAGAGTGCGGAGTTGGTTGATCATCTCTTTATCCACTGCCTATTTTCTAAGCAAATGTTGAAAAGATTTTTCACATTATTCAATGTGTCGTGGGTGAGGGCCCGGTTAGGGCTGTAAATGGTCGGGTTCGGGGCGGGTTTAGCCAAAACCAGACCCGCCCATTTACTAAACGGGTCTGGGTCCAAATTTTAGACCCAGACTCTTTTACTAAATGGGCGGGTTCGGGTCGGGTCCGAGTCAACCCATCAGGCCCATTTATAAATGGGTCCGGGTCTGGTAGAGGGAGATCCACCCAGACCCATTTATAAATGGGTCGGGTCTAATGGGTCTGGGTCTGGATCAAGTATGCAAGCATTTTACAAGGCTTAAAACCGGGTCTGGATGGGTCTGGGCTGGACGGGTCCCTTGAAACATACACCAAACCCGCCCACTTACTAAATGGGTTCGGGTCGGGTCGGGTCGGGCCTAATATGAAGGAAACCAGACCCAGACCCATTTAGCAACTGGGTCTATTCTTGGACCCAGACCCTGTACCATTTAACAAATGGGTCGGGTCTGGGTTGGGTCTAAATGGGTTGGGTCCGGGTACCCCATCAGGTCTGCTGACCCATTTACAGCCCTAGGCCCGGTGCTTTCACAACCATTGTGGGGTGGGTTTCGGAGGTTTTCAGTAGGGCAACAAATGGATATAACGGGTTGGGTTTTAGCCTTAAAGGCTTTCGGCAGGTTTCTTTTTTCTTTTTTTTTTTGCGGTCTGCTTTGTTTCTTTTGGGCTCCGTCCTCTCTTAATAAAATTGTTAACTTTAGAAAAATAAAAAGAAACATATTCTTCTCCCATCGCCCACTTTAAATCATGCACCCTTCGGAAAATTTTGTCAGCCCCCTTTTGGATTCATATCTACATTTTTTTCCCCATGGCTTGGATCCTTTGCCTGTGACCACTGACCTGGTATCCACCCTCTATAACTTTCCCTTGTTTGTTTGTTATTATTTTGCTTACCAAGGGGGGAGCTTCATTTCCATATCCCACTGATGTTTTCATGGTGCAGATACCCAGTTGCAGAAAATGCCGAAACGGAAAACTGACAAAGCACATGTGTTGGATAAGAAGAAACATCTTGCAAGGTTGAATATTACTGAGGCTGGAAAAGTTCTTCTTAAGCGGTACCTGTACTTCTCTCTGATAACATTTTAATTGAACTACAGCTATTGTTTCTGCTGTTAATTTTTTTCTTTTTTGTTCTTTCTTTCCATGCCTCCATTAATTTGTTTTGGCAATAAAAAATGTGTATTAAGAAAGGGGAATTATGCGATCCACAGCACGAGAACATGTCTAGTGTCATCCGGCTGAGTTCTCAGGAGTGGGGCCCATTGCATGGTGATCCAGACAATTGATCTAATAAGCTCCAACATTTCAGAACCAAACACTAAAACCTCTCATGTTACAAAATCATGGACATCCAGCCTTTGGCCTTTGCATTTTTTTCCTTTACATGTGGGCCATTGTGTATTTTTTTCTTAAGTTTATTTGCAGGACACCTTTTGATGGGTTCGGACTGCCTCACCAAAAGGTTTTGGGGACATGGTCCACCGATGGAGGAGCCGTTTAGGTGAACGTCCTGGGTCAGTTAATCATTGGCCCCACTTGTATGAAGTCAATGGCTGAGGATCTAATAATTCCTTGAGTAAAGGATGAAAAAGGGCTAAATCATCCACAAAAGAAAGAAAGGGCTCCTCCCTATTTTATTATAATGATTTTTAACATGGTATTTCTTCCAAAAATATCCCGAGAAATACCTGCAAACTCAAAATCTCCTGAGAAATTCCCATGACAACAAATACCAAGGCTGATATCTGCACCTGTGCAACTCAAAAAGCATACTACTTATAGTATGCCAATCTACTAACATGGAATTCATTTTTAGTTGCATGAAATCGTGATGAAAATTTTTGTTATGCTTCGTCTCTAATGACAAACGCTCATGGGATTGCATGGAGAAAAAAAGGGTGATCAGCTAAGAGAACTTGATTGTTCCTTCATAACAATGAAATTCTGAACCATAGCAATTACAATTCCCATGTTGAAATTTTATTCATGAAACCTGCAAAAAGCAGGAAAAGAAAACAAAAGGCCCAGAAACGGAAAAACGAACCAAGGACCACTATCCTTTACAAGACGAGGATTTCTAAGCTGAAATCCATCCCTTAACAGAATCCACAATAGACCCTACCGGACGGCCGAATCGCGAAAACGCCGGCTATTCCTTTCACCCCAAATTGCCCACCAAATAGCCGGAAGCATCAAAAGCCAACTAACTCGCTCATGCCTTCCCCTGGATCCTCCATGCCAAGCCCATAGGAGATCCCTAACCAAACCTGGCATGATCCAAAAGTCCCCAAATTCCATTATCAATCTTCCAAAAATAAAAAATAAAAAAAATCCCATGTTGAGTCAGAATAAGGAAGTGTTTTAGCATGAGGAATGCTAGTGGTATATGCCATGCGCATTTCATAGAGTTCCATGAAGAATGCACCTAAACATTTCTATTGTACATATGGCATTTGATTAAAATGATCGGAGTCATTCTTTTGGTGGGCCACCATGGATGGGCAATATGCCAAAGCAACATGATGAACTTTGGTAGTCATCCTGTCAGTTCCCTTGGAAAGGGACAGCTAACTCAAGAAAAAAGAGCAACGGTCTGCACAACGAGCAATTATCATAACAGTTAGATGGTTAAAGTCGGTCCAATGGTTGTGACCATTGTCTTGTAGCCCATCCATGTGGTGGTCCCACTAGATCAATAGTCTCCATGACCAGGCATGTTAGCCACATCCATGGTGGGCATGTCACTTCATGGAACTTCTACTGAGTTCATCATGGTAGGATCCCTTCCCAGGCCATTAAAAAAAAAAAAGAAAAAGAAAAAGAAAAAGAAAGAGCATCTCTTCCTGGTATAGTGAAATTCCATTTACCTTTATTCTCCTTTTATCAGTTTCTCTTGGTGCCTTGAGTTCTTTAGTCATTACAAATTCTTGAAGCTTCCAGGCTGAGTTATCATTTGCGTTTGGTAATCAGGGCTTCAAGTTGTAAATAAGTTATAGTAGCGTTGGAGCTCATGTGTACAAACTATGGATCTTTCTTATCCAGTGGCGAAGGAAAACTGGAAAAACAATTCCGCATGACCTGCTTGGGTTGTGGGCTTTTTGTTTGTTACCGCTCAGAAGAAGATTTGGAAGCTGCTCCTTTCATTTATGTTGTTGATGGTGCACTAAGCTCAGTTGCAGCAGAAACGAATCCACAGGTATGAACAAGATACCTGTCAAAGATATTATCTATACCATTTTCATCATGTGCTTTTTGTCTTTTCCCTTTGCTTTGGTTATCTTTTAAACTTACATCACTGGCATAGCCTTATCGTTAAGATTTGTAAAGTTGGGGTTGGCAGTGGCTTCCACAAGAAAACCAAAACAAAGCTATGCAATAGAGGTTTTATGTGGAATAGAAAGAACCCTGTGCATTACCTTTCAAAAAAAAAAATGTTCAATGCATGTATGCAACAATGGTACAGGTGGATCCCATCTTTTGCTAACCTGATCCATTGGTCTAGTAGGCCTGATCATGGGATGGCCAATACATCCCCTATTAGATGATCCTAGCCTTCCGTTGGAGATGGACAATCACAACCAATGGTTCGCATTTAACGAGGGCCCAACTGGACATTCAGGCTCATCTAATGGGGGATACTCTTTAGGTTATCTCCCATCCTCATTTGGGTCTGCCGACGATTTATTTGGATCACCAAGAAGATGGGTGGAGAAAATACTCATTCAAACATTGTACCTGCATGGAATAAGGATTTGATAACTTAAAGAAGGCATGAGTGCCAAGGTTACTTTGTTCACTGGCTGCTCCATTACCGGAATGCATAATGCAGTTATATATTTAGCTGCATGACACATGGTGCAAGTGGCAGCACATTCAAGTTCGGGAGCTAGGAACGTCTGTTTCAAAATTTTAGCAAGTATAAACAGTTAGGAAGTTGGAGCAAGAGCACGATTCCAAAGCATGAGTGATGCCTTGTTAGAA